>MU226257.1:716356-734397 GCA_018584345.1 Thuja plicata
CTGATTAGGAGGCAACAAGTCGCTTCAATCGAGTTTGCAAGATGAACAATTCATGTTCATTTTTGTGAATTGAACAATTGTATAATGACTATGTTGTGTTTGTGCCAAATTCAGAGGTCTACATTCAGCATATAACAGTAATGTGACTGCCTTGGAAGACATGTCTGCAATATATGGAATTATAGACAGCATATCTTAATTATTTATAAAATGCCTCAAAGAGATGTAGTCCCATGGAACATTATGATTGCAAGATATGTAATAAATGAGTGTTGAAACAACTACAGAAACTTTCATAGCAACCAAATTGGCACATGTAGAACCAAATTTTGTAACCTTTGCAAGCATCCTCACGACTTGAAGTCACAAGGCTGCATTTTTTTATTGAAATTTCTAAGCATGGTAGAAAGAAGAAATGCATGGTGAAGGGAAGGCTTTAGAAACTTTTTAAAAAATACAACTAAGAGGTGTGATAACCCTTAAAATACCTTGAACCGGTGAATGAAAGAAACTGAATCAATAAAGTGCAGTTAAAAATATTCTCTATAAAATTAGAAAAGAGATTAAAAAACAAAAAATAGGGAAGGTTGTTGCATAGAGAGAAGTAAACATGAATAGAGATAACAAGTAAAGTTGAAAGTCATAAGATAAGAGCCAAAGAAGCATAGGAAAGAGAAGAAGAAATAGCTATGTTGATAAAGAGAGAGGTGCATTGCAATCTAATAAGAGGTGGGTTGTATAACTTATGGGTGTAAGGAAACATGTAGCCAATATATGACAATTTACACATAGCCCATTTAAGATTTCAAGTTGATAAACACTTTGAATCCACATGCAAGAGAATAGACAACATACCCATAAAAATGTGACATGATATATACCTTAGGAAAACCCACATGAGGGAAAAACCCAACCTCCAAAAGCATCCATCACCCATGTATTATTCAACAATGCAACATTACAATACATCAATAAAAGTCTTCAAAGTCCCGACCATAAACAAGTACTCCTTGTGAACAAGCAAGAAACCACACATCCCATGCCATGCATCTAACCTCCACAAATGCTAAACCTGGCTAACATCAAAAACTACCCTTGTGGATGCTTTTATAGAAAAAAAACTCCCATAAAACTACCAAGTGGTATTACATTAGTCATGTGCTACCTAACTCATGACCCCACATTCAATATTGGATACTTTATTAATTTAATTCCCCAATACTAAATAACTACATCAAATAATAATAATAATACAATGTTAAAATTCAACTCGTCAAGTGGTCCCAACAATATTCTCATGAAATCTCTGCATATTGCCCATCCATCTAGGTGCTCCTAGGTATAAAATTTACATAATAAACAAAATATTACAATAATAAACAATTATTATGAAAGGTGTACAACACCCATTTCCCAACAGTGGGGAGGGTAACACACAAGGAGTAGTGTGTGTGTGGTTGTAGCCAAAGTGAGGAGAGCCTCATAAATTCATAGGTTGTGAAAGGTGAAAGAGGCTCTGATAAGTTGTGCATGTGAGTATAGAGGTGTTGCAAAGCAACACATGAGGTGGGCAGCATGTTTAATGCTAGTAAAGTTAATCCCATTTAGTGTAAGGTTAAGAAGCAACAATGAAAAAGGCCACATAAGGAGGGTTTTGGATAGAGGCTACGCAACCAAGGTGGAAACCTTGAAGGGATATGTATGAGGTGTGTGGTATGCAACATGGCTAATGAAATGAATGAAAAGCTTGAAATCAAGAAAGAACATAGTGTGTGGGTGTATGAAAAGGAACAAGAGGAACACAAAAAATAGTTGAGGAAAAGCTCGTTGAAGTAGATTTAGATTTTGTAATTCTTGATTCATTGAATAAATTATTTTAGGGTTTTCAAATTGGCATAGGATTCATATTTAGTGTTTGTTTAATTTGGGAGTATGTAGATAATAAGGCCCAAAGATTTTTTAGTCTTGCCTAAAATGGTATCAAATCCAATGGTCTTGAGTGTGGACAGATTGTTGAACATGAGGCAGTCTACACCAGGACCTAAGGGTGAAGAGTGGAGCCGTGTAAACATATCGGCGACTGTGAGGCGGTTTGCACATGAAGGTGAGAAGTGGTTGTGGAGAGTTCAATAGGATTGTTGCGGGTTTGTGGAGTCCTAAGTGATTGAGATCTTGAAGCCACAAGGAAGAGTGAAGGCAAGTGAAAGATTGCACTAGTTCAGGAGATGATGAGTCCAAAGAAGAGGATGGGGTGGTTCATGAAGATACCCATAATGATGTCATTTTTAGAATGATATTGGGAGTACGACTATGGGATATAGAGATTCTCATTCAAGGACAATTGTAGTTGGAAGGCGAAAGACGTGAGAGAGTCTCACACAAATGAAGAGGAAAGAGAGGAGAACAAAATCATTGTATATCATCAATTGGTAAGTGAATGAAAAATATGTGATGGAGGATAAAATACCTTGCAGACTGAGGTAGTGAAAGAGGAAGAAGTTCAGAAGGAAGAGGTTTATGAGGGTCCTATATTTGATCAAGAACTAAAAGATGATGGTACATTTCTTGGAGAGCGAATCATGAAGATTGAGGTTAATGATGTCAAGTAAAGTTTTATCCAAGCTACTTGAGGAAGTTGCAAATGCAATGAATAGTGATAAGGAGATGTTGCAATAGTAGAGGATGAAGAGAATGCTACAACAAAGGTAATTATTGATTTTCATGAAATAGAGAAAACGAGAATTGAGCTAGCTGCAAGTTTTCATGTAGAAAGAGTGCAAGTGAATATTGCAAGTAGGTGGCAAAAGGTTTCTTAATGCATGCACAACATATTTGTTATAGGACATTGCTGGAGGTGGTCGGTTTGCGGTGGACAAGATCCCATGAAGGAGGAGAGGAGAGGAGAGTGCCTTTGGCAGAGGACAACAACTTATGGTGGAAGTGAATCAATGTGGGTGGAGAGGGAATTGTAAACACTTGGTGGAGGAGGACAACAGGTGTCCCAACAAAGTGCAAGAAGATGGGGAGGAAGAAGTTATCTCTGACTACATCAACAATGGAGTTTGTTGTAGGTTACCCTCGACTGGAAAGAGTAGTCCAATTAATCCACTCAATTTTGTCAGTCCCACTCAAAATATTTCCTACTTGGCATGTTTGGTGCAGGAGCATGTGAGTGGATTGACGACCAACACCGAAAAAAGCATTTTTCTATATGTTCATCTCGGTTTTAGTTGATAATTTTTTGTTCTGCTAGCTATGATAAACAAGTTTAAATATAACCTCAACTTTCTTTTGTTGGTTTTGGTTTAGAGTAATGAACATCCATCAAATCATAAAGGATGTAGAATTTTGTTAGATGTTGTAATGTGACTGCCCCGGAAGACATGTTTTCAAAAATATGGAACTACAGACAACATATTTCAATTGTTTATATATTGTCTTAAAGAGTGTTGTCCCATAGAACATTATGATTGCAGGATATGCAAGAAATGAGTTTGTTGAAATAGTTGTAGAAACTTTCGTAGCAATCGAATTGGCAGGTGTAAAGCCAAATTTCGCAACCTTTGCAAGCATCCTCCAAACTTGAAGTCACAAGGCTAGATTTATTTTCTCAATACAAACAACTAAATGCGGTGGAAAGAAGAAACACGCGGTGAAGGGAAGGCTTTAGAAACTTTCAAACAAATGCAGTTGACAGGTGTGATAACCATTAAACTCCCATGAACCGGTGAATGAAAGAAACTGGATCAATAAATTGCAGTTAATAATATGCTCTATAGAATTAGAAAAGAGGAGAGAAAATTTATAAAAAAGAGAAAAGGTCGTTGTGTAGAGAGAAGAGAACATAGAGGTGGAAGTAAGAAGAACAAGAGTCGAAGAAGCATAAGAAAGAGAAGAAGAAATGGCTACATTGATAAAGAGAGAGGTACATTGCATTATAATAAGAAGGGGGCTTCATAAATTTTGGGGAGACTAATGCATAAAGAGGATTTGTGTCTGCGTAGCTGCTCAGGAAATGGCTATCCACCGCCTAAAATGCACCAAACATCTATTATAATATATGAGATATTAGTTTCTTGATGCATTTTAGGTGTTGGATAGATAATTGTTGGCTACTTGGATGTGTGGTTGCAGTTAAAGTAAAGAGAACCTCATAAATTCATAGGTTGTGAAAGGGAAAAGAGGCCTCGATAGGTTGTGAGAGGTGTATAGAAGAGTTACAAAGAACCAGATGAGATGGGCATCATGCTTAATGCTGGTAAAGTTAACTCTAGGCAATGTAAGTTTAAGAAGCAACAATGACAAAGGCCACATGAGGAGGGTATTGGATAGAGGCAACACAACCAAGGTGGAAACCTTGAGAGGATAAGTATGAGGTGTGTGGAATATAGTGTGGGTAATGAAATGAAGACAGGGCTTGAGATCAAGAAAGAATGGGGTGCATGTGTGTATGAAAAGGAACAAGAGGAACAAAGAAATTAGTTGAGGAAAAGCTCATTGAAGCAGATTTAGATTTTGTAATTCATGGCATCATTGAATAAATTGTTTGGAATTTTCAATTTGACATAGGATTTGTACTTTGTGCTTGTTTAATTTGTGAATTCGTAGCTGATAAGGCTCAGCGAGTTTTCAGTCTTCCATCATCATGTGACAAAAGTGGAGTAGGGGAGTTCCTAAAGGACTACTTCATGAAGGAAAAGTTTTAAATGTAGCTAAAATACTTGTTGGAGCAGTGGCATTTCATTAGTCTCATTGAGAGGAAGAATTGTTTAATATAGGATAGGAATGCTAGGCTATTGTGTAAAAATGCTAGTATGAGATTTTCATTTTGGTAATCTTTGTAAAGCTGTGGTAGTGACGATTCTTCGTGAATATTTGAAGTGGTGGATTTTATGGTGAAAAGTTCTTGATTATTATTCTCTTGGAAGTTATTGAGGTAAAGAGTCTTTACATCAAACATCACCTCAAGTTGTACTAGTTTGATAGCAAGTAAAGAATCATCCTATTTTTGGGTTTATTTTATGACTTGTGCTTGATCTCTATAAGTTCTAGATGGGAGAGTTCTCTCTTAATACTGTAGTGGTTCTAATACAATCCTCTGTAATGCTAAGATGCATGTGTGAGATCTAAATGTAGTCAATAGAAAAGAGATTATAGATTGTTGATTTTGTAGATTGTTGTTTTGCTAGGTGAAGCCTATGTTTGTAGCTTTTGGCTTAATTGTGAAAAGATATTAAGAGCCATGGTCACTTATTTGTGTGTTTTCTTGAGATAACAACTAAGAAAATCTAGAATTACAAATTATGCCAGAATGTGTGAATAAACAATACGAATTGAAACTAGTCTATTATTTTTGTACTTTGTCAATATATAAGTAATTGACAATTAATCTAATAATAAATATTAAACTAATTACGAATGTCACAAATATATAGTTCTTTTTCCATTATTTTTTATGATTGCATGCAACCCCAATAATCAATAGTTAATCTTTTGTTTTTCCCTTGTTAGAGTACAATTTTGAGGAATGTTATCAATGACAAATGAATCGGTGAATTAATTCTATAGCTTTCATCATGTTTCTTTTGCTCACAAAAATTTTCAGAAAATAAAAGAAAAGTACAACTTGGTTTTTGTGTTTGACTCGAAGATTAATGTTCTTTTTATCTGTGTTCTTATTGTTTGGTCTTTGTTCGTTCCATGATTATTTCAAGGTAGATATTTGATTTTGTTGATCTATGAGAGTTATACATTAAGAAAACAAAGATTTACAAGTAAAATAAGTAATGAAATAAAATAATTGATTAATTACTAGGATCCAAGTACATTGGAATCGTGTAAACCTAAGGAGGATTGAGAAGCTAATTAACTACCTTTAATTATTCGGCTCTAATCTATAAAAATTAGTTATTATAAATGATTGCAAAAAATGAAGGAATCGAACACATAGGAATACACATAATTTAAGATGTTGAGTATGTTTATTGTGGAAAATGAGACTAGAGGCTATAAAGAGCTTGCCTTCAAAGAGTTATGAAAATCACTGGACTTTTTGATGTAGTTATCTAAAATGTGGACTCCAACCTTTTGATAGTTTGAAAGGAGAGGCAAGAGCTAATATTGTCCACAAGAACCAATCAAAAGATTGATATTTTGGATAATTATTTGTAAGGCTAGATGAGTTAAGGATGCAAATTAAAAGTTTTCCTATCTTGGGCATAATTAAGTTTAAGAGTCAAAATTTATGCAAAATTTATGCATGCAAAGAAATAAAAAAGTAGCAATTTAATAACTTGATGAGCAAAATACAAGATATTGTGGAGCAACAAAGTAAGAAAGCGTGGCAAATAGCTAGCGAAGATGGAATAGAAAAAGAGAAAGATCTTATGAGCTGACTTAAAAGTTTTATCAAAGTTGAATAAACTAAGCGAAGGTTTGTTCAAGCCTGGCGAATCAGGCTAGACCATTTCATAACTATTTTGGGAAATTGATGGAGGATTTGATGAGTGATGGAAAGAAAAGACAAATTTAAGAAAATAATTAGAATATTGGTGAACATATCTATAGGAGAATACTGTAGAAATGTGAATGTAAATGGATAGTGATTCTAGGAGGCCATTAAGAAGGAAATTGGGAAGAAAATGGATAATCGTTAGGAAGAGACAACATATGACGATAAGGATGATTGGAAGAATGGGAAATTGATGGAGGATTTGATAAGTGATGGAAAGAAAAGACAAATTTAAGAAAATAATTAGAATATTGGTGAACATATCTATAGCAGAACACTGTAGAAATGTGAATGTAAATGGATAGTGATTCTAGTAGGCCATTAAGAAGGAAATTGGGAAGAAAATGGATAATCGTTAGGAAGAGACAACATATGACGATAAGGATGATTGGAAGAATGCAACTAGGAAACTTTTTGCAAAATATCTTAAATATGATGGCTTCAAAGAGCCTGGAAAATTTGTAGCAATAGATAACTATGACTATGGAACCCTTTCTAATAAACATCAATATGGCTTCAATTCGTGCTTAAGTCTAAATAAACATTGAAAAATGCATTAGAGAAATTAGATAAAAACTACATTTGGGGTTTTTCGCACATGTAAGTCAAATTTTAAAAAATAATAAACATACACAAATGTCTGATTATTCAAGCCTCTATTATATAAGAGGCCAAAATATGTTACAAACTTGTCCAATGTTAGGAGAGCTTAAAAAAGTGGCGAATTAATCCTATGAAAAACCTATGAGAGTGAATACTAATTTCAATGTAAGATAATAATTGCCAAGCAGACAATTTCCAACCTTACATTATAAAGACAACTACATCCACAAACCCATATAGATTTGGGCTTCATAAATTTTATTGCTTAAGACTTGTGGAATCGATGATAACTAAAATCTGAAATTACAAGTTGAATTTGATGCACCTTAGCCATTTATCACCTAGAGATGATTGGCTTTAATATGTGTACCATTGACATAATCAAGACTTAAGAGCATAGTAAAATAATGAATTATGCTGGCATAAGTCAAGGAAACAGATCCACTTGGTTTATTTCGGTACTTAAGGCTAATAAGTGGAAAAAATGCTGGTTTATGTCACGCATTAGTTGATCTGATTCAGCATCTTTTTAATTTCTTTTGTTATACAGAAATGAGCAGAAGTTGAAACATATGAAATATGCTTTAAATTGACTATGAGAATCGATAATGAATTGAAAAGAACATATATCATAACTTATATCTGAGGTCTACGTTCTATTAACAAGATTAGCCATGGCGTTCTTGTTTGTGTTGATCTAAACCATGTCTAAAACCTAGCCTTGGCTTCACCTTGTGAATCGTACTCATTCCAAGGATTTCAATCCTAGCTAAACTTCTTAAGCTCGCAACTGGGTCAAATCTCTATGGTCCCTTACATAGTTAAGAGAGCAATAAACTAGGTGATATTATCAGAATTTAAAATCAATATTCAACCAAAATCTTAACTGACCAATATGTTGACCTGTTTTTATTAAAATCAACAGCAAACAAGGGTGTTGTACCTTACACAACCACAGTCCATAAGTGTCAATAGAGATCAACAGCACACTAACGTTGACATGTTGATTTAGACTCGATATTTATTATTATTTCAAAAAATGTCCTATTTTGGGGTTCAACGTTATCGTTGATTGAAAGAGTAAGCTTGACAAACTGGGGTGGAATATTTATTATCAGTACTGTCATATTGATATTTATAGATGCCTCCCCAATTTTGATCCAAAAGCTGATCACTGATTAAAAAGTGTAAGCAACCTGGTTTAGAATATTTTCACACGATTCTGATTTTCAGTATCAGATGCTCTTTCACATTATTCTGGTTTAACTACTTGTATTTCAAATTCTGTACATTATCAATTTCATCAACTGCATTTTAATTGGCTAGTAACTAAAACCCACAATCCCATGTGAACAAAAAACATGCACAGACTTGCGTGGGTTCCTTGAATACCTTTTCATTTTCTAACTAATCTAAGATCCCTCCTTGTAAAAGGCACAGAGAAGCCCAAAGTACATCATAGCAAAAATAATGGACATGTGACACGAGGAAAAGAAAAGATCTTGAATCCGGTAATATTTAATAACTTAATACCAAGACTTGCTACAAATACAGGCGCAGATAATTTCCTATTTCTCCTCCACAAAACATCTTCATGGATTTTCAGTTTTGTGCTTAAACTGAAACATAGGTATAGAATCAAATAGACGTGTTCACAAATACCTGCATCCATAGAAATAGCATACTAATGCTCTTCAAAGTACAAGGAAATAACATAAAAAATACATATTTACAGCTTAATATATTTTCTTGCCTATTGAGCACTGTGCACAGCTCAATCTTGTGTGAGAAAGATCAAACTGAGTCCAGTGTAACAGATACAAGAATGCCTCCCATACGCTCTGTGCTATACCGTGTTCCTGCCCTCAATTCCTGCAAGACTCAAATGAATGTAGTTTGCAACGAAGGAATTTCTGTGTTTGGGAATTTAACAAATCAATTGGTAGACATGTAGTGAATGACTCCAAGAAAATCAAAGCACCACTCTTTGACCCTTATACAGTCCTCTCTGCACTACAAAATCTTCTGGAGGTTGATACTCTTCTAACCAGGCCAATTGATGACTAGGAATATTAATACCTTCAACTTGCAGACCTTCATGATTAAACAAAAATAAATGGTGTATGTTAAAACATGAGCTCCTTGAATAACACCAGAAACTAAAAACATAAAAAACAATATGCTGTCTAACTCGGCCAAAACCTTTTTACCAGAAGGAGCTTTTCTGAAAGATTTCCGATAATATGTACAATGTCTGCCCTCGTCTGTAGAATATGGAGGTGCAAGTACATCAAGAAGCGCACAAGGTGACAATGCCCTGAAAGAATGAATATTTCCACCATAGGTGGGATAGAGAATAGTAGTATCACAAGGTGCCGACATTTCACAATCCCTAACCAGCTTTGCTAATTTTGCTGCAGGCTCAACCATAATAAGTATTAATGAACGTGATGCACAAGGCTATATAACAATGTTTTTGGAATTTTCTAATTAATCAAGTGCACATCAGTATCATTCCATAAATGAAAATAATGCATTATTTTGTATTCTACCGGTTTATCTTCAAAATCAATCATACAATGGAAACCATTTATCCTCCAAGTATTTTATGAATTATCTAATTAAGGAAGTGCACGCTAGTATCATTCCATAAAAGAAAGTAATGTATTATTTTGTATTATACCAGTTTATCCTCAAAATCAATCATACAATGGAAATCATAAATCCTCGAAGTATTTTATGAATAATAAAAGGTTAGCCTGTAGATTTAGATTAGACAGTCCGCTATCAAATAACAAGTGTATTTACATGGAAGCATATTGACTAAAATATAACATTTATGATGATGAATCTGCCACTCTCTTACCATTCAAATTCTAGTTCAAAAGAAAATTTTGGCAGTAGAACCACTAATAGGTAGCTTTTGATAATGCAAATAAAGCAAGTCACTAAAATGAATCTTGAGATCATATGCCAAATAAAAAAAATTACCCTTTTACTGCACAAAAAATATTCAATGTTTTCTTATAGTAACTGGGGAAGGACATTCATTTTGGATATGTCAGGTAGGGAATGGAGAACTGAGAAGGGAGAATGTCACCCTTGTGTAGTTTTTCGACCGTGTCACATAAAACAACATGAGAACTGTGAGCAGTCAATTGGTTGCACCTGTCTGAATTAAAACTTAAAATTAGCAGAGTGGAAAGATTTCTTTTAAAAACGTTTATTGTCATTTTTAAAATATAACTGTAGTCACTTCTAGAGCTGCTATGTTACAGTTTACACATGTTCATAAGTAAAACGACAAATAATAACTCGTTAGGAAAGAACTCCCTTATGATGTACAATAGTATCAACTTTTTCATTTTGTCTTATCCTTTTGTTCCGGTGAAGTGGAATTCACTAAAGTGATTTTAAGGGCGATGATTATGAGCCCTGCTGAGATCTTGGGTTTGTGACTGCCAAGTTCATGATGCAAATTGGAACACATTTGAGCATAAATGTCTTTTTTCAGGCTGATTGTAAGGCCAAATGCCGAGGGATAATGCCAATAGCTTTAAGAGATGCAGAGGCAATGCCACATTTATGCTGTATTGCTATCAATTCCTTAGAATAATATAACTCTCCTGTCCAATTTTCATTCATCTACTTCAGTGTTACTGCTTTCTACTAAAGGCAATAACCCCAGCCTAACAGGCCAACATATCAATTAGAACCGTGCTGCTCAAGTTTTGGTGACAAGGAACTCCAGAGGAAGTATAAGATGACAGGCATCTTTGTTGCCCAGAGGATAGTGCTGGGAAGTTATATAACTTCCCAAAGCTCCTCGCAAAATATTCAACTGTGAATATCATCGATGCACACAACATCGTATGCACTTCTTAGTTTAGCACATTGTTAATTCTGGTGGTGCTAGTAAAATATGGAGTTTATGAATGGAGCATTAACTCCAAAAATTAACCTTCGATATAGTGTTGACATATTCAAATGCGCTATATTGTAACATCAAGGCAATTGCTAGGGAGAATCAATGTAACAAAATGTAAAAGTACAACAAAATATAGATGCATGTATCATAAATAAATCTAGATTTCTCACAATTACTTGGTGCTTGGGCTAGAGCCCAATTTTATTAGAAATTGTGGTCTTTTCATTTAAAATCATTCAAACTGAGATTTTGACCAAAAAATTGTGATTTTTTTCAACAAAATGTATTTCTGGATTTTTTTTCCTGATTTTGAAGCAATTTTTCTCTGGTTTTACCTAACCCTAGCCCTATTTTTTCCTAATTAATTGAATAAATATTTATCTTTTGGTTTGTTGATTTATTCCCGAGAGAATATTTTGCTACTATGTGAACAAGAAGTAGGTGAAGATCGGCAGCTCCACCGAAACATTGCAACGGCAACCTACTATTCTTTCAAGTATTTGTAAAGACCCCAACTAATCCTAACTCCAGTATTGCATCACAGATCTCATAAATTACAGTACTCTCATTTTGTCAAACACTTGGCTGCCAAAACAATCAGAATTTCTTCACAGAATATGCAGGGACATTATGTCAAACAGTTTACTGATTTTTTCATGCTTCTGGGAATGATCACTTTATTTACAGAGTTATGTGTGTTCAGTTTGCAAAATTCACTTCATTCTGTAGTTACAATTTGTACAAAGATCATAATGCAACATGATAGCAGAAATTTACACATTAAATAATGTATTAACCAAACGTAAACATGCCAATTGACCTTTTCCAACAGCAAATATAAGAGCCCCGAACTCAGTAATGGCACAATTAATACAATCTCCCTTCGCAGAATTTTGATTCATTTTTCAGACAGCTTTGAGAACAATTAATGCAACTCCAACTCATTTTACAGACGGCAGTGGGAACCATCAATGTATTCTTTTCTATTGCTATAGTTCAGATTAATTCTACAGAATAACACTTAAATGTATTTTCCTGAAGATTTACAGAAAGTTATCTGTGCACCTGCAAGTAGATGAAGCATTTTGATCTTCTGCCAACTGGAAAATTCCTTCCGAGTGCTAGTCTGTAGTGAACAGCAATGCAATCAACATTGGGCCATTTGGAGAAGATATACCCGTTGTCCTATGCCATCAATGGCTTCTTCAAACCTACAAACTCTTTCAAACACTGGAACGGATTCCCTGTTTATTGCTCCGTATCAACGCCTCCTGTCTCGCTTAATCTGGTAAGCAGGCCACAAACACTTCTTAGAAGAACCTCAGTGGGAATTCGATTCACTTTCCCTGTCACCCATAGCCAACCCATCAGGAAATCACACCGCTATATGCAGTTTGGTGCTGCTCTGGCAGCTCTGTCACAACCATTTCCCCGTTTCAGTAGGTTGTCAAATGTTAAGACCAATCACGTTCCACACCGCAGATGTTACGCTGATCCTGTTGCCTGATGTTTGGATCTTAATTTACTCACACCAATTTATCACTGAATAAAGGCATCATGTATCTTTCATCGCCCCTCGTTTGGTATCGGCCCGAGATATGCAGTCAGTGATCGGTGTCAAATGATATTTTAATTTATCCGGACACAATATCTTTATTCTGCCTACTGTAGTTGAAGGGGACTTGGGCTTTTATTCCAATCTTCTGTTGTTTCCAACTATTCCAATACACTGTGCGTGGAACCGATCTTTTATCTAATATTATCAGCCGCTATGTATGCTACGGTTCAGGAGTTTCCAGTTGGCTTTGTTTTCCACCATTCTCTCAATCAATTCTTCATACTCCTGTCATGAATCCCAATTCCTCCACCTGAACTGTTTGATGTCATCTCTGTCGTCTCAAGCAACTTCAAATAATTTCCATGTTTCACTTAGGCCAGGTCATCCACTGGCGAAGGTGAATTTGAGATCAATCCTGATGATTGTTTCTACGTTCTTCACTTAGAAATTCAACCTGTTTTCGCTTCTTCGCCATCCTGCTTCCTTAGAAGAAGAATTCCCCGTAAATGGTTCCATAACTTCTTTGGTAACTATACTCCACAAAATCTTTTAATTAATTATTTAATATTAGTTTATATTATAAGAGCTAATATTAAATAATTAATATTATTTATTGAGAACTCTAATAATTAATTATTTAATATTAGTTTATGTTATGTGAACTAATAAAAAGAATTAATATATTATTTATTGAATAATTATTTAGGGGACATTACAAATCCTCCTGTCTCGAGATTGCTTGTCCTCAAGCAATCAGATTTCTGAATGCTGAATCAACTGTCATCTGTACCAAAACACCTCGGTCCCAAATCAATTTCAAGAATTTCTTAGCAGGCATCCATTGCGCCACTCTGATACACCTAAAATTTGTTTCACTGTAAAATGTTATGCCAATCATGTGAACCCCAGGATCCCAAATCTGATCATCTTCAACATCAATCATCAAGAGGAAAAGAGAAGCATCATTCATCGAAGCTTCATTAGTGTGTGTTTCATCAATTGTCCATAGCCTGAGATTATAAGAGAAATCACACCAATCCGTGCAACCAATTGTACTCAACAAATCTAAGTATGGTGAAATTGATTTTATTAATGTCCTTACAAATCATCTTATCCTTCTGAGAAGGAAATCTGGAAAACTCATAAGAATTTGCTACCTATAACACAATATCCACCAAAATCACTAATAATATTGTTTGTGGAGATATCTGTCCATGTAAATCTGGTTGTTTAACTTTTGATGTATTATGTCCACCACAATGCTCAATTTGAACACTCATTTCTGGTTTTGTTTGAGAACCCATATATCTATGCCTTTCCTTAATTTTTTGCAAGTTCTCCCTTCCTTGAGCAACTATCATCCTAGCATGCTTAGTTTTCTCCATCCACACGTTGCACTGCAAGAGAGTCCTTTCTAAAAGTCCCTTATTAAGCATTCATTCCCTGGGTTCGTTGTCCATTGTTGACTTGTCACCGTCCACCGCGGATTCTTCAAGCATTTCTTCAATCTGTGTTCCTTCATCCTCTTCACTTTGTTGGACTGAATTCTCTGTTGGACATTGTAACAATTCTTCCCTATGGATTTCCTCCATACCTTCAACTATTAGCTGCATTTCTTTAATCCTGAGATTATCCTCTTGTTTCTTTGGTGAAAGTATCAGACATTCTGATTGGTATAAAGAATAGTGGGCCATATTGAGTTGTAAACATAATTCATCAACTTTTGTTTCTCCATCTTCGGCGAACTTGACAGCAAAGTCTGTCTCTGAGCAATTGCAAGTAATCAGATTTTGTTTGTTCTAATGCTACTTTGATCATTTGTAGTTGTGTACTAGGAATTCTATTGGCAATTCCTTTCTGCCTTTCCTCCCTTTGAGAATTCCACATCAGTTCTTCAATGTAATTATGAGCATTGTCAATTCTTGACAACACTTGTACAATCTTCTCCTCTGTGACCTCTAATTGTTCCTTCAGATGCTGTCCTGCCAAACTTCTACATTTGTTCTCATCAAAGTGAGTAGCAGTATCACACAAATTTTCCGATTCACTTTCATTTGTAAGAATACTCCCTTCATCAAACGCATCACCTTGCTATGGGTTACCATATAAACCTTGGTTGTATGAGCATAATTCATCCTTTCATTATATTTATCAATATTAATCTCAAGTTCGCCCACAAAAAAATTTGAGCACTCTTTGTTTACTAGCTTAGTGAGATTGGAGTCTATGATTTTATCAACGCATTGATCTGTAATAGATGAAACGCATGAGGTTTCATCTTCATCCTCATTGGAATCGCCAATAATGAGCTCATCATGTATTTCTTTGCAAGCTCCCAGAATATTTTTTCTACCTTCATCATGAGAGGAATTATTCTCTTCACAATCTTTCATCTGAATCCCTTTCTTCAAAAGAGGTTTTAGCTTCCCTTCACATTGATCGAACACACTGCAAACCAATGTATATGAAAACAAAGAAATGGCACATTCTTGATTCAAAACAGCCCATAGCAGTGATAAAATAGTTTGAGAGATAGTTTCACTCTCATTGATAATCAAAACCATAATATTTTGCATAGATGCAATAACCTCTTTATCATGTGCTTGCCTGAATGTGACCAAGAAATGATGAAACATATTGTAAATCAAATCTTGCAATCCTAAATCCAACAGGAGGTTACTCACTCTAACTTCTACAAAACATTTCAGTATAGCAACCCTTCTTGAAGCATGAACGCTACTAACATCATCAAGACCCAGAAAACTATCAACCATCAAAATCAATATCTCCTTCATGGTGTCATCATCATAGGGAACATGTGGTGCCGAAATTCTCAAAACCTCACTAAGGCATGAAGTAACCATCAATCTAATTCCAGCATCCGAATGCATCAACAACCAGTCTTGCTTCAAAGAAAACATCACAGGTAAGAGCAAAACGTCAGAAGTATGAAGGTGATTGTTTCCCTAGACTCAAACATCCTTCCAGTTCATTCAAGATGTTAAAAAAACAACATTCACCGGTTGATGATTACAAAGCTTGTCACCAGCTTCTTGCAGTGCCTTAACCCACAGATTGAAATATCATAGACTTCTCGGCGATAAGTATACTTATCGCGAGAAGTTTTACCAAGCGATAAATTTTGTAACATTCAAGTAGAAAAATACCACAGAGAAGTTCCCAAAATATCGCAGATACGTTTGGCGATAACTTAGTAAAATATCGCAATAAGCCAAGAAAATATCGGGCGTAGTTTGCTTATAGGGACTGACGACCCAAAAAGGTCAAAACACATTTTTTTGATTGCAAATACCAGTTTGGAGAGGAAAAAAAGGGTTTGGAGGAGATAGAATGTTATTTGCAACGTTGTAGAGCGATTTCATAACCTAACACTTTTTTTTGTTTTTTCTTTCAAGTTTCAGCTATGTTTAAAATTATTTAAAGTTTTAAACTAGTTTAGTTTGTTTCTAAATTTCTTTATTAAATTTCTAAATTTGTGCCTTCAATTTGTATGTGTAGGTTGATTCTTCATTAAAATGGCAAATAGGGATAGCTCCACAACTGGTTCAGGTGCAGGGTCTGTCAGTGCCCCAGTAGACGCATGTCCATCTAGATGTGTAGGCACGCGTCCTAAAGGAGCTAGAGACAAGGCTTGGAAATATTGCTTTGAAGGACCCGAATATAATACCCTGATATGCATAAAATGTGAAAAAGTAATTAGTGGAGGCATATCTCATTTGAAATACCACCTTGGAGGGATCACAAAGCATGACACAAGGGTTTGTGAAAAGACCGCGGAAGAAATAAAGAGAGAGATGAATGCCTTGCTTGCTGCCCAAGAAGAGAAGAAAATGCAAAGGGAAAGGGCAAAATTAGCCATCAAGGCATCCATATCCGAATCTCAAGGTATCCCACTCTGTCTCCTTTTTAAGAATCATTTATTATTTTCTAATCATCATTATTAGTTTAGATTTTGCTGAAACAATGATCATAATGAAATAATGTGGGTTGTGACCAGGTATCCCAGTCAACCTTCAACAAGAAGCAGGACTTGAGGGCATAGTGGGCTCTCTTCGTGGCCCACGTATCCGCAAATCTACCATCCCCCCGGCCACCACTTCTGCTGGTTCTAGTAGACCACCACCATTTGTGTCACAATCATCTTCTATAGATAGTTATTTTGTGCACAGAAACACACCTAGAGCACAGCCATCATTGGAGGCTACTGGGTAGAACAGTGATGTGAATCAGCAAGTTGACATTCAATGTGTTGGTTTCTGGTATTTCAACAACATCCCCTTCAATGTTGTCGCAAGTCCCTATTGGTTGAATTTTGTGACGGGATGTACTATGGTGGGAAAGGGCTCAGGGAACCTTCTCCTACAGACTTGAGTGGGAGGTTAGTTTACTTGTTTTAATTTTTAAATGTTTTACAATTTTACTTATTTTTGTTGAATGTAAGTTATCTTTTAATCAAAATTGTGTACTTAACGTTAATTTTACTTCGTCCTTGTAGCTTGCTCAAAGATGCAGTTACTAGGGCCAAAGATGTGGAAGAAGACCAAAAATTACAATGGAAACAATTTGGCTGCACCATTCTTTCAGATGGATGGACGGATGAAAAAAACCGTACCATCATCAATTTTTTGATTTCTTGCAAGGATAAAGTGGCCTTTTTGAAATCCTTGGATGCCTCCGACAAGGTAAAGACAGCTAAAACTTTGGCTCTAATGTTAGAGCAAGTTGTGATGGAGGTGGGGATTGAGAATGTCGTGCAAGTCATCACCGACAATGCAACGGCATATGTGGTAGCGGGTAAGATCCTCCAAGAAAAATATGGTACACTTTTTTGGTCTCCTTGTGCAACGCATGTCCTTGACCTTCTTTTGGAGGACGTAGGAAAATTGGATTGGGTGAGACCGGTTGTAGAAGATGCAAGAAAGATAACAAAATACATCTGCAATCACCCTTGGGTTCTCCGCTTGATGAGAGAACACACCCAAGGGAAGAAGTTGGTTAGAGCAGGAATCACAAGGTTTGCAACGATTTTCTTAACATTGCAAAGTATTATTACTTCTTTGAGCGCTTTGAAGTAAATGTTTGTGAGTCAAGCATGGCTAGACTCAAGTTATTCAAAGAAGCCTGATGGAGAAAGTGTTGCATGCATTTTCTTCGACAACCATTTTGCACAAAGTGCTACAGAAATTGTGAAGGTAACTTGCAAACTTCAAAAGTTAAATATTTAATTTTTTTGTATTCAACTAAGTAGTCGATCTTGGTTCTGGTTCGGATTCGGATTCGGGTTCAAGTTCGGGGATTCAGCAATTTTTTTTTTGCGCCGGATCCTAGTTCCGCGGGTATATATATAGAGACATTTTTGAAATATATATATATATATATATATATATATATATATTATAAATTTATATATGTATGTATAT
>MU226257.1:758151-769521 GCA_018584345.1 Thuja plicata
ATATCCATATAATATATTAATAATATATTAAACATAATGTAGCGACTTAACAAAAGTCGCGACCAAGAGACAGGTCGCGACTCCTACCATCCGTCGTCTATATCAAAGACGATCGGTAAAGCAAAGGGGGGAAAGGAAGAAATAGTCGAACCCATCAAAGATGGACATCAACGGTGAAAATATGAATTGGAGATTTATTAGCACAACCTTATTTCAAAACAAAGTATTATAATTAATATTTGGACAATCTACGTGCAACGCTTGGAGTATAGACTGCCGTAAACTTTATAATTGTGAAATACTGATACACGCACACATTCAGCCATCACGCATGTAGAATAGAAGGGCTACAATGTATATATGACTCAGCAAACATTCATGGGTAATATAGCAGCGATGTTTGCAGAATTACTAACACTCGGTAACTCGGTAACAAAACGTATGCATAGAGTGATTGCGTACGGGGATCATACGTGGATGCTGGCAAGCATCATATAACAGCAAAACACTTTGTAAGTCAACATATGAGTGTATAGAGTATTATATATGAAAGATATTGAAATATATATATTTGGCATGAAGCATATATTTACCATCTGCCAGCCGTCGATACCTGAAGACAACTTGACTATTCAATAAGAGAATGCAACGTTAATAAAGAAAATATGCAATCATGAGAGGATACGATCCTCATAACAAAAAATGGAATGATGGAATGGAGAGATCCAATCGGCAAGGAATATAATAGTCAGCAGTTTAAAAGAATAGTCTCTCATGCTAGGAAAAGAAAGCCAGCGAATGAGAAGGGAGTCACAGTCCACTCCAAGGGCACAGCAAGCAAGTCTACAGCAGGAATTGCTGAAGGCAAAACAGAAAGACGCTGTAATATGCAGCTGGCGGCAAGTACATCCAGTGACAGTCACATGACGATAAGCAGGTTGCATCCCATCCAGGTGGTCACCAAGGAATGAGTCATCCCATTTAATAATTCCTTCCCATTTAATAATTCCTTGAACGCCCTATTATCATTTATAACTTGACTAAAAATAGACAGTGATTTATGGAGTTAATAAAATATAATCCCAGAGGTGCGATTTATGTGAAAGGATATAAAATACACTTTCAATAAGAATAGAAGTAAATGGGACAAGAGTGAGGTATAAAAGAGTTCTATGCAAAGATAGAAGGGAATATTGTGGACATATAAAGAAGATTTTACAAATATGGGAGAAATGGATCAAGTAGATATAGAAGAAGGAATTATGACAGACGTTGAAAGAAATATATAGACAAATATGTGAAGGAAATCGTATGCAACTGTGAGAAGAATATTTGCAAATTTGAAAGGATCATTCCCAACATTTTGTTATCATAGCAATATAAGCAAGGAAGTCGATGTGCAAATGGCCTATTGTTATCATCTAGACTCTTTTAAGTATAAGACTTAGTAGAAGAAGTCTTTTGTAATTGAATTTGAAGAATTCAGTCCCAAATCCCATAAGACCGGACAAGGGACACTACACCTCAGAGCAATAATTGATTTCCCAGACTCTTTTTCAAGTAGAGGTTTAAACTTTTGAAATACAGTAAACGCTTCTGATTTCTTTTTAAGAAAATAGACCCACATTTTTCTACTGAAATCATCAACAAATAACAAAAAATACCTGGACCCAAGAACAAAAGGAGTGGCCATTGGGCCGCAGATATCGGCATGAACAAGCTGAAGTACGTGAGAAGCCCGCCTTGAATTGCCAACAGGAAAAGGTGTGCAATGTTGCTTCCCAGCCTGGCATGCATCACAAACTCCAAGTTGTTGAGTCTTAATCTCTGGCAATCCGAGGACAAGCTCGTCACGAGCAAGTTGAGAGAGATAGCGCACATTTAAGTGCCCATAACGATGATGCCAAAGTGAGCTGACAGAAGACTGTCGTGCAGCCATAGCGAGGCCCTGAGAAGTACTAGAATCTGCAAGTTTGAAAAGACCATGATCCTCAAGACCAACTACAACAACAGACTAAGTCTCCCTATCAGTGATGGTGCACTAATGTGAACTGAAGGTGACATCCAGCCGTGGAGAGTGTTGCAGTATCTGACTGACTGAGATTGGATTAAGTTCCATCCTTGGAACGTGGTACACATTGAGGAAAATGAGATTCCTCCCAGCAGACTGAATCTGAATGTTGTCTTTGCCGACAAGAGTGTACTCTTCCCCTCCAAAAAAAATAACAGAATCAGAATAAGGCTGGTAGTCAGTGAACCAGTCTTTACGGTGGGTGAAATGACGAGGCACCTGAATCAATGTACCAGGCAAACGACTTGACATGATCTACTAGTCTTTTAGCCATGAAGGCGTAAAAGGCAGATTATGTCTGCTTAGTGTGCTCTGCACTGTTCCCTTTGGGCTACGAACCAGATTGCTTTGTGTGGGCAGCTAAGTGCTTCCGACATTCAACCTTCATATGACCATACTTGTGGCAGTAGTGGCATTGAATGTTCTTTTTCTTGGAGCCTTCTGATGTTGGAGCAGTAGGCTTCTGCTGAGAACACTGCTGAGAATGAGACTTGCCCTTATCCTTCTAAAAGGATTTAGCAGCAAAGGCTTGCTCGGTGGAGATGGAGCTGGAACTGCTACCCAACTGTTGTTTCCACCGATCTTGCTGAAGCAGAAGTGTGCAGAGATCAGTGAACTTCAGAGCAACACCAGGAGAAGTGATGTTCAGAGTCTCGATAAAATGCTCGTAGGACTTGGATAAACTTTTGAGGGTTATTACGACAATGTCTTCCTCCTCCATCTTGCGTCCAATGGCAAGCAACTGATCACGGATTTCCTAAATCCAATTCAGGTGGTCCAAGAGCGATTTCCGCTCATCCATGATAATAGAAAACAAAGTGTTCTTGAGAAAGAAGGTCCTACTTTTATCTGACGTCTCATGTAGGGTTTTGAGATGCTCCCATATCTCGGCAGCTATTTTGCGAGATGGAATCTGAGGGAGTTGATCATCAGCGACTGATAATTTGAGAAACATGAGTGCCTCCTGATTCTGTTGATCATAGGTAACCTGAGCAGGACCAGCTGTAGTCAGACGCTTAGTAGTACCCAGAACCACCTGATCACTTCCACGATATTCGAAGATGGTTAGCATCTGCTGCTTCCACGTGCTATAATTCCGACCATTGAACTTTTGATTTCCCTCGAGCAGTAGACTGGTGAGTGATGCCATGGCACAAATTTCAATGAAAAACGTGAAGAACTGAGAAGGCACGTACTTCGAGGCAAAATGTCGGAAGACCCAAAAAAAATGGTGGAACCTAGAAGAGAGCTTGAAAAACCCAGAAGGAATATGCTGTCGAATTATGGATCTGCTAGCTCGAAAATTGAGGCATGAAAATCGAGGCACCTAGAAAAAACAGACGACAACCCACTTGAGCTCTCGAAAAAACCACCAAGAATCTAAGATCAAAAAAAATTTTGATCCCAAAAATTAGGCTCTGCGAGCGAAACCCTAGGTCGCGGCTGCAAGCTCCGAAAAATGGCGATTGTGCAGAAGTTTGTGATCAGGAACCACCATTTTGAGCAAAAACGACAATGTTGGAGGTCGAAATAGGAAGGAGAGGCATCGAGCCCTAACCGCGAGCAACTTAGGAAGAAAGGTCGTTGCGGTGTCTGCATAAAAAAACCGGAGACGCAAACAGATTGAGTCGTAAGCACAAATCGTGCAGGAAAAAGGGTCGTCGCTTACAGAAGTGGTTGTGTTTCACACCACCACCACAGAGAAAGAAATTGGCCACGCGCAGGATCAACAAAGAGAACGGCCACGAGCGGGAGTAGTAAGAAAAAACGACCAGCAGACTTCGCGATTTGCTGAGAACTCCACAAAAAAACCTTAGGCGGGTTGAAACAACAGATTTGACGGATTTCTCAAAGAGAAATTTGAAGATCCACAAGAAAATAATTTTCCAAAAACTGGAGTGTAGATAATTTCGAAATGAAATTATATAAAATTTTTGAAAAAATTAAAGATTTAGCTTTGATACCATGTTATGGGAAGTAATTGGTAAAAATCTTGATGCTATTAACAGAGATCGAAAGATATATATATACAAAAGAATAAACGATGTTTCCTTAGGAAACAATCGTAAAGAATAGAAACATTCTATTCTAACTAACCGACAACTAAATATTAGAAAGAATCCAATATTTACAATAGATTACAACAGTTAAATAGATAACCATTAATAGAATATAACTATTACTTTAATATTGCTCTCCCTCAATCTAGTGTATATGCTTGATATAATTGTTTTTATCACTCAACACATATCTCAGACTCCCACACAATGGGTTATTTTATACCTTTTCACCTCCCTTCATACCAAATGGTCACAACTTTAAGACAAGTCACACCTCTTGAGAAATAATTACTAATCACTAATACAAATTGCACCTCTTGAAAGTTAATTAAGATTGCTCATTAAGATTGCACCCTTTCGTGTATTAATAAACCATGGTTCACTTAATAATTGAATTGCACCTTTCCTTTATTAATCTTTATCGAGCTTGCTCCTTAATCGCTGACTTGTCTTTTGACTAATACAAACTAACCAATCGCTGAATTATCTTGTCTTTACTATTTCAATTGCTGCATATTAGTGACTATAATAAATCACTATTTGCCCATCAAACAGCTGCATACTATAAAGTATAAACTGCACAATATAATTATTAATTAAGGTTGAATTCGGCTGTTCCATAAGTTGACCATATTGTATGCTTTAGTCTTAATCATTAAAAGATCACGTTTGTACTCTTCATGAAGTTGCTTCTATCATGTGAGTCACTGATCAACATCTCTGCAATTCAATCAAATTATCAATGACACTTGACGTGACATCAATGACAAATTTGCAACAGCGGATGGTGGATGGGGATAAAAATGCCATGAGGTATCTATGTAAAGGTCATGGACAAGACCAAAGAGGCAATTAAATATTTGCATGGGTTCAATGGAAACAACAATAATCCTATTTAACATATTAAAGATCAAAGGTGGAACAAACAACTCCATCATATTTATGTTGCTATCTATTATATGAAACTTGAGTTTTTTTTTCCAATTCATTTAGAGCAGATGAGGACATTATGGTTGGCGTCAACATGTGCATGGAGAGATTGATCCCCAATGATATTGTTGGATGCATCACACATGATGAGTTACATGTTTATAAGGGATAGATGGGAGATTGTTTCCTTCACTTTTATGTGTGTGAATGAAAGCTACTCTATAGCTAGGTAAAAAAAACATTAATTTTTGTTTTAGTTTACTCATTATTTGCTTTAAATTTTTATTTTACTAAATACTTACAAAGTTATACATGTCCTTAAAATTGTGATGAAAACATTTTGGCGCAACAACTCCTAATCACGAAAGTCTTGTTATCCACACTTTGTCACGGCCATAAAATGCTTCTATTTATGAGAGCAATTCACAGAAAGAAGCACAACAAATTGACTCAAAAGAATCTGAATGACCTTGTCTTTGTGTTTTACAACCTTTGGTTCTGTGCAAAGAAAGTAGAGTGGCAAGAGACACACGATCTCAATGACACTAATTTTTTCTCTGATTGGATTGTTGACAATGTGGAAAAATGGATAGCTAAGGACAATATGGTTCATATGTTGAGAGATACAATGGAGTGGCAAGCGGAATTGGTAGCATAAGAGGGGGAAGAAGATGAAACATCAGTGGGAACTTCATCACATTCAGAGGGAACTTCATCACATTCAGAGCAAGCTCCTATTGAGGATGATGTTGTCTCTTAACAAGAAGTTGCAGCAAGTTCATCTGTTTTGAAGACACCTACACAACATATGCCTTTCTCAAGCTTTAGTCATCGAAGCAATTTATATATTAAGAACATTGAAATATATAATTTGTGATTTTTTTTTATATAGGAAGTCAAATTGATATCTATTTAACTCACTTCTTGGTCTATTTGTGTATTGAGCTCTAATTTTGATCTACATGTGAAGGAAATTAGTAAAAACTGCCTAAATTCAATGGTATGCATGTTTTTTAAGAATTCTTTTACAAATTTGCAAGTTGTTTAATGTTTGGGAAATTCGCCTAGTTATTGCCAAGTTTTTGCCATGTCCTAAGTGATCGAAAATTTCAGGTCAAAGTTATTATTGACTCCAATTTTTTCAACTATGATTTAAATAGGAGATGGACAAATCATTATAAGTGTGTTGTATATGGACGACTTACTCATTACTGTTTCTGTGAATTTAATTTTATACTTAGGTGGCATTCTAGATCATCTTTACAATGGGCCATATCCCATTATTAGATATTAGTCACTTGTATTAAATATTGTGCAATAATGCATTTAATTTTTTGTAGTGGGTAGTTAGCTGGTTGTTAGCTTATACCTCATCACACCTTGCATATTTATACAAGCTGCTTGTATATTATTTATCATCTCAATTCATTATTCACATTTGGTGAAATAGCATCTCTTCATGTTGCTTCTCTTAGCATTGTGAAGTGTCTTTGGTTTGCAGGTTAATCTTCTGGGTGCTCCAACAATTACAAGTAGTCTTAATTCTCCAATCCACAAGTACAAAAGAAAACTAAATCAATCATTTGAAATTACTAGTTTGAGTCTCCTTCATTTATAATTTTATTGTGAATGACAACATTCCATGATTGGCATTCTAATGTGGTCTCTCAAGAAAAAAATGTGCATGATTTACTTCAGATATTTAAAATGATAAATTGTGAACCAATTCTATAGCTAGGTATTAATTTATTAAATTAGGCCCTAAAGCATCATGTGAAAAGACCAATCCTACTTTATACAATTAAAGACAATTAGTAGGAAGTTTGATTTATCTTACCGTATCCAAACCTAAAACTTCCTATAAAATGGAGAAGAAACATGCATTGATAATTGAAATGACAAACAATACTAGGGTATATAAAAAGAACACTTAATTATTGGCTTTGTAATAGTGTAGGTGTTCAAATATCCGATGTATTCAATGAAAGAATTAGAAGGAATATATAGACCATTACAAGAGATTCAAACTGAAGCTAAAGTCTTCTAAAAATAAAATAATAAATAAAACACCTAAATGACCATTAATAAAAGATTCTACAGAACTAGCTAAACATTGCAAAAGAATCTAACATATTCTAATGTTGATGTTTTGTAGCTTCTCTCGGATAAATCCTATGAGAATATTGAATATATATATATATATAGTATTACGAGAAATTAATATAGTAATGATTCAGAGATATTACATGTGTGCGTGTGTATGTATATGTATATATATATGTGTGTGTGTGTGTGTGTGTGTGTGTGTTTAGTTACATAATCAATTGTCATTATATTAATCTCATAATAATGAATAGACATGTCCCATGAAGGGACATGTCTCTCCTATCCTCATTCTCAGCATAAATGAAAGAGAGATTGCTGCATTTGGAAAAAATATACAACATAGAGTGCTATTACATTTGCAGCTATCCTAAAACTTAACATGGTATCATAGCCAGGCTATAAATGTAAGAGAGTAGTTTCTTGATAGTGAATGTGTGACTGTCTCAGAAAATACAGTCTCAGTACAGGGACCATATCTCACAAATACACCGTTGGATGTTTCTGAAGTTTGGATATGTTGGTGAGAACACAATTGAGGAGAATCTCACCGAAGCGATTGCAGAGAAAGTGTCGAGTTCAAAAGTTATGACCGAATATGTATGGGTCCATGAGAAATTCTTGAAAGTGACTTTCATTAAAGAGATATATTAATTTGTTATCATCGTGGTCAAGCATTAACAAAGAAGAACGTATTCAAGGAAAAGTGTCTGTTTCTAGAAAGAAAGCGTTAATTATAGTGTCAGCTCTCTTGGAGCAATCAAGTCATTTCACAAGAAGACATAGGAATTGTTCAACGATATAAGAGTGGGAATTGTACATTGTGGGGGGGAATAATAACCAATGTTACATTTCCATTTGAACCATCCTTAGTGGGGAGATAATTCAAAGGGGAGATGTCTCTCAAATAATATGAGGTGTTTTATGATTTGATGTATATGGACCTTCATTGAAGCAACTTGTGTCAAGGATGTTGATGCGCAGATAGGTATTTATTATCCTTGAATATTACATTTATCTACTCATTATAGTCTCTCTCATTTGTATTTCTATACATACTATAAGAGATATTTGCCTTGATCTTTTTTGGAGATGCTCTTGTAGGAAAAAGAAGATTGATATCAGGTTCAGAGGGAGTTTGACACTTCAGAGATAACTTTGGACGAGGAGCTCAGAAGATTGATATCAGATTCAGAGGGAGTCTGACAGTTTATCTTAAGCAATCTTGGATGAAAAGATCAATAGATTGATATCTTCTCAATGAGTTCTTCTCTGTGAGAGAAGTTTGAGGTGAAATCCCTTGTTTCCACCCTCTACGTTGAGGCATGGTGGATGTCATGTGTGTGACTCCATGTTTTTAATGGGCGTGCCCCCTGTGTACATCATGAGGAAGTGACGACTTCCAAATGATTATCGTTTGTATTTGTTAAAGTTATTGGAAGGTGACGATCTTACAATAACTTGATCTTCTATCATGTAAAAATCTTATGATGGCTGAAACAGATCATGATAGATGACATCTTGCATGGTGGATTAAGTTACTTAAACAGGCCATCATATTCTATTGTGATAGACATCTTATGATGGCTGAAACAGATCATGATAGATGGCATCTTCTATTGTAATAGACATCTTGTGATGGCTGAAACATATCATAATAGATGATGTGAATGTTCTTCCTCAGATTCAAGCAGTTAGTGAGGAAGCAACTTCCTCAGATTCATCAAAGTCGGAGTCTAGAGAAGAACGGACAGAGAATCAAAGCCTAATGGAACCAAACGATGAAGTAATTTTGATGTTACAGTCACATTCAAAGGATGAAATGAATTCTCTTTGTGGTCTATTTCATTGACAAATAGAAGATTATGAAGTATCTCCATCGACTTATAATTTTCTTGAAGCTAAACCTCTTAGTGAAGAGAAATCAATGAAAGCATGCAAAATTACAGACAACACATCTGAAAGTAATAAGAGCAAAGTATTTAGCATGGAGCGTACAAATATTGGTCAAGTCAAATCAACTACACAGAATTTACAGAAAAGGAAAAAAAATTAGAAAATAAAGAAACAGTGGAAAGAGGCAAGATTATTTATTGGCAATTGATAGATAAAATAATAAAAGACTCAATTACATAAAAAGCCCAATTACACAGCCTGCCTACTTTTAATCATTAGATTATGGTGTACGGCCAAAACATTCATTCACTCATCTCCTCATATGGTCAAACACTTCATTGACTCGAAGGTGAGAAGTACAACACTTTAAGGCAGTGATAGTTGTGTGACAACCACTCCCTCAACATAACATTGAACATCATTCAGTTTATAACACATGGCAACCCTTTAGTTACATCATACAACTTCCACTTCACATTGTAAAGCATAATTATCTTTGATTGACAAAGTGACCAACCATCCAATGTTTCCATTGGCGAAGGCAACCAACCATCGCATGCCTTGTGCAGTGGTCCCCAGTAGTGCAAGGTGATACCATACATTATTGTTTTGACCTCACCCAACAGCACATCCTTTAAATCGTGCAACAGCAAGCTGAATATCTCACTTGCCACTCTTCTCAACTCCACCTACGATGTGGAGAACAACACATCATACAATCGCTTAGGTATATCCTCTAGTGGTGAAAACAAAATACCACCAGTACATCGCATCGTATAGCCCAATTATTCCTTGATCGACAAAGGTGACCAAACATCCAATGTTTCCATCAGCAAAGGCAACAAACCATCACATGCCTTGTGTAGCGGTCCCCAAGTGCAAGGTGATACCATACAAAATTATTTTGACATCACCCAACAATGCATCCTTTACATCGTACGACAACAGGTCGTATGTCTCACCTACCATTTTTCTTGACTTAGTGTACGATGTGGAGGACATCACATTATACAGAAGCTCAGGTATATCCTTTGGTGGCGACAACAATACATCACCATACGGCAAGTTTCTACCATCTCTAGCGTTTGACAATTCCCCTCAATTTACAATCTATGGTGAGTGATTGTTGTTCACTTCATATGACCTTGACTGCCAATCATCTCCATACATACCACTCTCCTTGTCTTGCAGTGACTAATTTTCCTCACCATTTAGTGGCATCTTTTTGCACACAAAGTACCTACTTCATATGGTTTGGTGGAACATTAGCCAATTCATCGCACGACAACATAGAACAATAGCATTCATAGGAAGTTGATAGCACCATACATCATCTTGGAGAGAGCGCACGACAACATAGAACAATAGCATTCATAGGAAGTTGATAGCACCATACATCATCTTGGAGAGAGCGCACGACAACCAATTCAATTTGTTGACATCAAACATCAGCTAAACACTCCAAAACATATATTTTTTGGCTTTGAGAGCATTTCTTTTTGCCCCTTCAAAAAACAAAAGTGATGTGCGCCATAAAGATGTGTGGTTTTGAAAATCTTAATTTGGCTTGGCTGCGAGGTTGCCCCCACATCCCACTGGGGACACTGTCCCTAGACCCTGATACGAGCACTTCCCTCAGATGCCTACAAGGAGCACTGCCTTGACCTTGTTGGAGGCATTGCCCAGAAACTCCCACTGCACTCATTTGATTTGCCAAGTATTATACATGTCCAAGTTTGCAAAGTACACTTCCAATTTTGTTACAAGGCCTTGTTTACAATATCATCATCAGTTTGGAAGTCTTCCCTAATGTTACTTGTTTACTTGTCGTCTAGAGGATAAATTTTTCTTTTTGATGGGATGATGTAGTCAGTATACAATGTCTATTATTACGTTTCGATAATATTGGTTATCCAACAATGTATTATATTGTTAATTGTTCGTATGAAATGTTTGTGACGTCAAGTACTTGTAATCATTGGTTGGCTATAAGAGCCCTGCCGGCTCTACTCAACCCATTGCTGTAGAATTGTTTTGGTTCTTGAAATGTTGAGCTTTTTTTTGTATTTTAGGAGATAATTTTTTTGAAATTTTCAAGCCTTTGAGAAAATAAATAAAATGCATGCAACATATAAGGTATTGAAACCATAGTCACAAGCCTCGGACTCGGCAAGGCCGGATCGGCCTCGGACTCGGCCTCGGCGGCCAGACTCGGCAAGGACTCGGCAAATCGAAAAACCCAAGAAATTCAAAGATTTTTAAGGATTTAAAGCATTTTTCATTCATCATTTAGTCAATTAACATCAAATA
>MU226257.1:796312-829676 GCA_018584345.1 Thuja plicata
GTTTCCTGAGCAACATTAAGCTCTCTGTTGAGCTTATTAACCTCGTCATCCTTTTTCCTCAACTGCTCAGCATAATTTTCAGCAACTTGTAACAGGTAGTCGCGATCTGAAAGTAAACATAGATATTTTGATTTCCAAACCTCACAAGTTGTTTTGACCCCTTGTAAATCAGCAACATGAGATTCAATCCTTATACCACTTTGCCCTTTTTCCATCTGAGCCTTCCTGCAAAGATCCTCAATAATTTTGTTTGTGTTATCACGGTGTACAATAGCTGCAATAATGGCATCGTCGTTGACTTTCAGCTGACTCTTCAAGGCATGCTTCTCATTATTGTTATTTGGAATGCATTACCTGATTGGTCATCCAAATCAGCATTACGCATAAGTGAGGTGTTGCTAAAGAAATCACACGATTCCTCATTACATGAATTGCTAAAGGCATCCAACTGGTGGTTACAATCTTTAACCATATCTTTTCCATCTTTTCTTTGATCAAGTGTAGGCTGAGAAACAATGGAAGTTGGCTGCTCTTCCCTAGTAAACCATTCAGTAACCTCTAGATCTGTTGCCTCTTCTTCATACATTGATTCAATATTTGTTTTACAATCTCCTGCTTCGATGACCTCATAAGGCTTTTCTTCAATAACTGGTTTAGTTTTTTGTTCACTTATGGGTTGATTAATGATAGCTGGAAACTCTTCAAATAAATTTATGCACCTATCTTGTGCAAGTAGATCCCGAGCCAAATCCTGACACTGCTTCTTTGCCATTAAAGTCTTGTGTTGTAGCTTTGGATGAAAGTCCAGAAAGCTAGAGAAGGTTAAATCTCTCTGAACCTATGGAGGAAGTGTGTTATACTCATCATACATGCTGAGGATTTCTGTCCTTTTATCAAGCTGTGAAATCTGAGCTAACCGTTGTTGTACCTTAACAAGATCCTTCCAGACCTTTTCCAAACCATGCATATTTGCTCTTCAGCAGTTGACATGTAGGAAAACTTAATATCCCTTACTTGATACCACCGTAATAACCCTTACCAGTTCAAACCCCAAAACTTTTATTGCAAAACATAAATTCATAGAGTGGCCATTTGCACAACTCTCCATACCATTCTATTTGCAAGGGAATCCCTGTTTATTAGACTGAAACTCAAGTCTGATGTTAAGTGTGTTGAATATTTGAGTAGAGACAAGCATATAATGCACACAATACACAGGAAGATTGCAGTCGGAACACAAACAATAGTAGCAATATCTAAGCCTTAATTAGCAGCGGTTCCCTGATTTGAATATCTAGAACTAGTTGCAGACTTAATTGAAAAAGGTTTCCATTTACATTCAAGAAATGAGCATGCAATCTAATATGAACTGTGACATATATTTCAATCTGAGACAATAATTAATTTGCAACAATGGATCAAGGGCTTAAACTAGTAAATATTTGACCTTAGCAAGGACAGCCACCATAAGAGTAGATGAACAACTTTGCACTCACTCAGAGCAGCACAGGTAGTTTCAAAATTCAACAAAGTCAGTGAAATACATGCCAATAGTCATTCAAGCATTTTTCACAAGTATGCCTTCAGCATGTAGCATTATAAGAGATGGAACAATATGCAAATAATTGACTTCTCACTGCTGCCTTGTCGCAAAGCCAACATTATAACGTTACAGAGTCAACATTGAAATTCCGGAAAATCACTGAAATCACAGCCATGTAGGTCCCAAAGCTTTATGTGAAATTTCATTTGAAGATTGATGCTCTACAACCTTCAAAAGAGATCGGTACTGGAGCTTTACACTCTGCATATCCAATGCTTTCACCACGTACCATCCATTCAGACATTGTGTCGTAGTAGCAGCCTCACGACCAACAAACCGTTCTGGAGTTCGTTTGTTTCCCTGGAGGTAAGTAAGACCAGTAAGCTTTGTTGTGGGGAAAATTCTGGAACTTCTCGGACCACAATAGTAGTTTCCTTCCTTTTTTCAGTAAGCTCGAATGTTATTTCTTGCTTTTGACCACTGCTCACGTTCTACCAGATTCTTCAATACAGCTATCCTGGGTATGTCTTTTAATACCGAAGATAATGATGCTTTTGGGAACTCTGTGATTCCACCAGAATCCTTTTACTACACTCCTGCAAGTCTGCAATATAATAGTATTTGAAAATAATCTCAAATTTACCTCTAAAATAAGAGCTCACAAATTGTCTAGTTGTATAAAACTCTAACTCGAATCTAGCCACAAAATACTTTAAATGGCAAATACACAACATTCACCAGCCCTGCAATGAAAAATTACGGCAATAACATTACAAACTTTTGAAGGATTTACACCCAGATGAAGGTGCTGGAGGCGACTGCAAACTCCCTCACGATAGTCTAAGAAACAGCAATATCTTGGAAGAAATACTCTGTTCGAAATGATTAATGTAACGTCGTTGAACAACAAATATTCCCGTTCAAACTTCAATTATCAGTCTCAACCTTACACACGGTAGAAGATTTGCCTTCAACTGGTAGGTCGTTGCACTAAAGAAATTTCGCACAAAGGAATTTAAGCTCGGGCAACCAGTTATTGTTCTGATGACCAAAGTCCAGTTGAAAAATATATGCGTGGGCAATTATTTCACCGAGTGAAAAATCAATATTCGCCACTGAATAGTAAACACCAAATATAAGGAAGGAGTCGCTTGATAAAAAAACAATCATCGCTTCACTTTAATCCTCATTAATCTCTAAACCAAATGTAATCATCGGACCCACCAGTAATAATCATTAATTCCTTAACGGCAAACTTAGATGAACCCACAGCAAATAAGAAACAAGTCCAAACTCTAGAGTAATCGTTGCTTGTGTCAAAGTCTCTCAATGTATCAATCCCGATGAAATATTTAGGCGAAACTATAGACTTCAATATTTGGCCCGAAATAAATATATTTCTTTAGGCCAATGCAAATATTAATCACTTATGAGTCGCCTTGAATAAGACTGGGGCCTGTAAATTTTCAAAGCATACGCCAACTATTGAAATGGGCAGACTAAATCTGAGACATTATATTAATAAAGAAAAGTTACGATTAAATTAATTCCCCGAAACTGTTGTCTGCACCAGATATCATAATATGTATTTCTCCCTAGGCCAAATACATTCCTTTTACAAACCGTTGTATATTAATCTCCTATTTTGTGCGATTCAAACAAGGCGGCCTCCACAATTTAATCATGATTTCCAGACATTAACAATCGTCCATATAAAGTTTTAAGCAAAAACCTGGGACTCCTTTTTTTTCTAATCCAGAACATAAACTGTTTAGACAGGCGCAATATTAAATTTGACAATAGAAATTATCTGCAAATTCGTCTTCATAGGCTGGCAGGAAAACCAGCTTTGATACCACTGAAATGTCCCAAACCGGGTATTTCCCAAATTTCCACAAATATATCTCATACAGATTTAAACAAATGCATTCATGCAATAAACCATGGATTCAACAGTAATAAACCAGCAATATATTCCATTAAAGTCCTCAACAAATATTATTGCATTATACAACAGCAATACAATAACAGTGGGATTTCTCACAATCCAAATCCGAACTACAATATGCAACAAAATATCAAATAACAAAAAGAACCTAGAAATGCAATGGTGAACTTTGCTGTGAATCCACCTCGAGATGAACTGGGTTTCCATCCAATCCACCGAGAAAGCCTGAAGGTTTCCGTCCTCAGGTTTCAGAATCGAAAGCTGAAGCTCTCTGGATTCTCCAAGAGAAAATGAATTCATAAACTAAGCATCCCTCAAATGAGCCTCCAATCCTTCTTTTAAAGCAATAGTTGTGACTCTTCAATTTCCCTTCTTTGTCTTTACATATTCTCACTTTTTGTCACTTTAAAGCAATACATCCATTTAATAATAAAGTGACATAATAATAAAGTAAGAAATCTTCTGGCATTAAAATGGATGACCAAACGAACTCGGAATAAGACATGTGATAGCTTGTGGGAAAACTCTCGACGATACGCTCCAAGTCCAATACTAAAATGCCACGAAGACTGAACTCTGATGACTTACTATAAATAGCAAGTATCTGGAAACCCTGCGGAAACTACTCTGATTGGCCTGAAACTGGAATTCCCTCGGCAAATTATCATACTGACCCCAGTCAAGCCTTGGTTAGCCTATCGGGCCAAGATAAAATGGCTAACGAGGCACAGAAATAATGTGCCCTAGAAAGGGGACATTACAACTAAGCAAAGGTTTTTCTCCTACATTGTTGCTGACCTTTCTAGTCGCCTGTTTGACATTCAAGTTTATGAACAAAAACATCAGATATCTCATGTGCACAGACAAACTGCTATTCAGAAGATATAAATGATTAAACAAGGACAAGCACGTCATATCACATAGAATAAGATAAACGAGAATATCTTTATTTTATAAGCATGTTCACCAACATACACAGGTTTGACTCATGGATGCATATCTCTGCATTTATGAGCCTAACTAGGATATATACAAAAACAAACAAGGTAAGAATACCAGTTTATCATGAAAGTTCACATTAAACCTTCATGCAGCTGTTAGTCATCTCAAAAAATAACATAGGAATCAAATGTATATTACAGCTTGTACTATTTCTCCTCCAAAACAATGGGTTTGTAGAAGCCATGGCATCACATCATAAAAAAAATATCCTACATTCATCCCTGCTAAATTGATCAAGTGTGCCTCCCACTATCTCTCTGATCCAAGTATAGTGGAAAAATGGGGCAACATCAGATGGTATTTGGAAATCAGATACTATAACCATAGACTGTGACCCCAACTTGCTCTGCACCAACAGATGTTAAGCTGAAAGAAATAGAGAAATAACTATCATACAGTTCCATGCAGCTACAATCCCACTCAAAATATTTGTAATTTTGTACAACCTATATACCTTCTTTATAGCTTGAATGGCTTTCTTTTATGATATCCTCCTTAGCTTTATCCTTGAAATCACTACCTGTTTGTCAACAATCTTAGATTCAAATCCAGTTTAATTTTCTATTCCATATTTTTTAGGGATCTCGTGCCGCTCCTGCACCTTGGTTTGCTGCTTAGCCAAATTAAGTTCTAAGGTCATTGTTTTATAATTCCATTTGTAGAACTTTCTCCATGGTGCCTTTTATGTTGTATTGTCCTATCTTCCAATTGTGCTATTGTCATCAAATCAAGTCTTATCCTATCACTCTTCTTCTTTCTAATCCACCTCTTTTAACAATATTCCTATATCCAGAACTATTTGGAATCATATCGTATTCTAACAGCGATGTTAAATCCCTTTATGCCAAATCTAATCTCAAGATCAACAATGTCATTGTGAAATATCTCATTTAAGTCCTTTGTTCAACCTGGCTGATATCCACCGTGTTTGGGACTGTATCGATGTATAGGATGCTTGTCCAAAGCTTCTCAGGTTCATCTTTCCCCATTGTCTCCCCTTCCTATATTTGTTTGGCATATTATTCCTATGTTGTGTCTTGTAAGAGTATCAACCCATAGTTTTGACAAAAAAATTAGCCTTCATTGATCAGGTCCGTAAGTGTAGAAAATGCTATTAGCATTCATTGTGTTTATGGCAACCAGCTTTTGTATAGCATTGTCATAAAATTGTGACAGCTGGCTATATATTGCAGCCAATATATAGCAATTGGTTGGACTATACACCAAAATTTGAAACACTCAAGTTAATGGTGAAGATGCCACTGGTAGAGGCTAAGAGCATTTAATTGATACAAACTTTCTTCCAGCATCACTTCCAGGACACCTCGTCCAAGCTAATACTTATGGACACTTTGATTAGACCTACTGTTCTTTATGGCTCTGTGGTCTGGGGGCGTTCTCTTTTGGACTCTGATTGGGCTTCGGTGGAACGGGTTCAGGTTTGCCTTCTCTGGCGGATTATTAGATGCAGTCAGTCCATTCCTCATTATATTATCCTCGCTAAGTTCTGGGCTCACCCCTTCAAGCTTGGAGCCATCTTTAGCCTTGTTTGGTTCTTGCATCGCCTGCGTGGTTTTGTCGACTTTAGTGAGGGGTGTCACAGATACCCCTACCTCGCTTATTGTTCTTTTAAGCTCATTGCGGCTTTTGCTCCTTTGGGTTGGGCCTGTTGTTGGTTTGTTGGGGCCTCGGCCCTCTTGGGTTCCATAGGGATTGAGATGGATCGTCTCCCTCCTTTTCATTACTCTCTTAACGCTCCTCACTCTCTTCTCCCATCTAGATAGGAGTTGAACAGGTGTATCAGGACCGACATTTATAGGCAGTTCATTCACACTATTTGGGTTAACCCGCACGAGGGTCTTCGCCCAAAGATGGCATTCTATGCTAAGCACTATCTGGAGTTGAAGGACAGACTCATTGTTCGTCCCTCTTACTTATCTCACCAATGGGAGCATGCCCTCCAGATCCCTCTTGGTTCCTTCAGAGTTGGCTCGCATCGTCTTCGCATTGAGACTAACCACCAACTTTGTGGTCTTTTGTTGGACATTAATAGATTTATCTTATCTTATCTTTATCTATAAATCTAAGTGGCTCAAAGTCAAATTGCCTACTTAAAATTTGTGTGAACCCAACCAGAGTTCCCAGACTCGTCATGACTTGCTGAGTCTTAGCAAGTTGCGAGACGATTCAGGGTTGTCGAGTCAAAATCACCCTGACTCCGACTCGAACGAGTCAGACATGTGACTAGCCATGACTCGTCGAGTCGCGAGTCACATGTTGACTTGCCGAGTCCGAGCCACTTGACTCAGCTAGTGGACATGGAAACTAGCAAGTTCACCGTTAACAAAAAAACATCAAAAACTTTGGTTTTTTTTACTTTTTTTTTGTCTTATTTCTTCCTTGCAGCCCTAAAAGGTATCTTATTTCATTGTATTGAGAAGAAGAGAGAGGTATGAGATAGGAAGAAAAATGGGAGTCCATAGGTTTGCAACCACCAGGGAGGAAGAGCTAAAAAAGGGAATGTTTGAAGTTGTTTTTATCTAGTCGTACATCATACCACTACATGAATGCCACCCTTTCCAACGGAAGCTGTAATTCCTTGAGCTCTTGTGCTTTGTTCGACAAGTAAGAGATTTGGCAGGAAGAGATTTGGAAATTGCATTTTAGGGCTTTATCAGTATTGTTTTTGGCATCTTAAAATTTCAAGAAAATGATGCACACTATGGAGTTTTATGTGGTTCTGAAGGTGCTAATTTGGTCTTGGCGGCGGGCGTGTTGCCCCCGGAACCCGACAAGGAGCATTGTCCCTCGACCCTGCTAGGGGCGCTGCCCCCAGACGCTCGCAAGGGGCGCTGCCTCTTGACCCTGCTAGGGGCGCTGCCCCCAGACGCTTGCAAGGGGCACTGCCTCTTGACCGGGCTAGGGGCGTTGCCCCCAGACCCCTATTTTATTTTTGAAGTATACTACAACTTTGAGTTTGCGCAGTACGAGTCATTATCTACACTCTTGTCAGTGTATTCTTTGTTGTGTTTGATAATATTGGTTATCTGTTAGTGTATTAATTGTTGTCAATGTATTAATTTGCGTTTGCACTTATGTGATCAATGTATGTTTATGTATGTGATCAAATTAGCTTACATTTGATGATGTTATTGTGTCTTTAAGCTTTATTCAATAATGGGTGCATGAAACAAGTTTTAAATCCTTAAAAATCTCTAAATTTCAAGGGTGTTTTCACTTTGCCGAGTCTTTCACGAGTCGTTTTGCCGAGTCACAAGTCGAGTCGGCCTTGCCAAGTCCAAGCCGAGTCCGACTCTGGGAACTTTGAACCCAATGATCCGAGCATCCAAGAAGAATCAAATGTAAGTTTCCAATGCTAGTGGTAAAATCTAGCACTCAGAAAATAGATTTTTTCAATGTTTTCATTTCCCCCGTTTTTTAAGTTTAGATATTTCCTTAGCTAACCATTTTGATTTACTAGAATCAAGTGTGTCAGAATTCTTTTGTGTTCTTTTAGCCCTGTGTTATGCTTTTTTAACTTTTTGGTGCGCTGTATATTTCTAAGGCTTGAGTTGCCTCTTGACTCTTTGGGTTGTCAATCACTAACAAAGCGTGACTCCTGTGCTTCTGAAAGTAAGCCTGTGAATATTCCTGTAAACTACCAATTCAAAGTAGTTCTTTCAATATGATTGTGCTTGTTAGGGCTCAAATCAGAAATCCAGGTCAATTTTTCTTAACAGTTATTGCTGAACCCACGAACCATTAGTGTTCATGCATTAAACATGGCATCTGTCAGCTACAATCCATACAAATTATTTCACTTCATCTTGCTTCTCTAGCATCATCGGAGATCATAATAACCACTACTGGACCTTGAGTGAATTGTCTTTATCCCAGATAAATAGTTCCACTTAAATAAGCATTGTTTGTAGGTGAATAATATGATTTTAAGAATGCAGTGATTAGGTAATTTCAGTTACACATTATCTCCATTTTGCTAAAACCCACCTTACTAAATATATTAATGCATTATTTTGACAAATTTCACCTTTAGACAGAAAGAAATTATAATAATGTTATAAATGACAAAACCAGTCCATGAGACTGCACTGTTCAAAATTCAAATAACCACTAGTAAGGAAGTGCTTAAAGATACCGTGAAAGTCAGAGGATAGACAGCTTAAAAATTGTGTTTGAAATTAGCTCCCCAAAGGGTAAATCTAAAGATTCTAATAACTAAGAATCTAACAAATTATGTGTATAGCACAATCTAGGTTACAGAAGAAAACACGAAGTACAAAATAACTACTAGTCAAGAAAATATTTCAAGAGAGTCCATAGGATTTTTAAATTAGAAAAAGGCATGAAACAGAATGATAAAGCACTCAGAACAAAAAAAAACTGACACACTAAATCTGTTTGGAGATAACATAAGGATCACCTTTTGATGAATCTGAAACCTCAGATGGATCAATCCAATCATAAGCCTTGGCATGCAACGAGCCATAAAGAAGTTTGCTCAGCACAGTCATGCCAGGGTGATTGTGAAGGGGTATGACAGATGAAACAGGCATACAAAAAATCCCAATCTGCACAGTATACAATCAAATGTGTAAGCACTCCCAGCAGACTAGCACCATGATAACAATTAGAAGATAATTAGCAGATTCATTAATATATTTTCTCATATATTAAAAACTGTATAAGGTAAAAGGCAAACTCTTAATTTCATAAAGAACAACTCTTATTTTTATATAGGACAAGTCAAATATTATGTTTTCGCAAACTAAAACAGCGGGAATAGGAAAGCTCTGGCCACAAAAATTGAAAAAAATTACCTTATGTTTTACTTTCTTAGCGTCTAGGTCAGAAACCAGTGACAAGTCACAACAAACATTTCAATCTACATCTATGTCATGTTGTGTACAGACATCTGCTTCCTTATTATAGTTGTTTATTAATATTCCCTTTGATAAAAATCATTCTATTGTTTAATTGTGGAGAGGCATAATGGGGCCCAGTTAAAAAAACAAAAACAAAAAATCATTCTGCCAGGGCAAGCCCCTTTCAGTTTTAGATACATCCAGGAAACACTAAGTGAATGCCTGTGAATATAAACATTTTTGAAAGATACACATAAAATGATAAATGGCAAGAGTAGAGGGGATGGAGGGGCAGTGCCACTAGTCTAAGCCTAATTAAATACTAATATCAACATTTAGAATGCATTCACAAATTTTCAATTCATCATTTCACAAGTAAAAAAGACAGATTCAAAGTTGTGAAAGTGGTTTTAAAAGATAAAATTTACACTAAGGATAAACAACTTACTGAAAAATTTTCACACTCATGTATATGAAGGTAAGTTATTGGAGACAAGTATTTGAGGGCTCCATTGCGACCCCTCCTTCCATTAACTCCATTTGAAGAACCACTCCATCGTTGTGCTACAAGTGCCCCCTCTTCGAGTCCAACATCAGAAGGCTTGATAGTATCTGAGCTTTTCAAATATACAAAATTGCAAATCAATTACTTTGAATAAATAACATAGATGCTTATAACATTATCAATTAAAGCACACAATATTACTTAGGTTTGGTCCATTGTCAAATTATTTTAAATCATGTTTAGACCAAAATGAATCCACTGAAAACAATAGCTGCAGTTTATCAGTATATATCACAGCTTGAAGCATTGACAAAGATAAGCTCAATAACATGAATAAAGAATTCATTCATGTTTGGGATAAGAACTGGAAATTTGAGAATTTTTAACAATCTACCAAGACCAGCAAACAAAGACATAGGAGAGAACAACCTGAACTTTCACCTTTTAATTTTATTGTTTTTCTTTGACCAAAGTTTGACAATTTGAAAATCAAAACAGACAAATAAAATTCATAACCTGCTAAATTTAATTGTGGCCTTTTGTAATAGGCAGCCCTGTTTTGGTCAGATTTTTTTATGAATTTGTTTGCCAATTTGAGTGTTACAAAGTAAATAAAACTGTTGCTGATAGGAATCTATTTGCATGCTACAAACATTGAAATCAAAAACACTGTTGCAGTGATCCTTTGAAGAGAACAGTCAGCAAACTAACTGAACCCATTGTAATAAGACCAACCCAGGTTTACCACTAATTTATGCTATCAGTTTGTAAATGAGCATTATGTCAAACACTTAGCATTTTTAATGTTTGTGCAACACTTCATGTATACTTCACCACAGACATTTTGACAAACATTTGGCATTTCAAATCCGATATTGTCAAACGCCGAAGGATATTTACAAATATGCATGCCAATACCAAAAACTTTATCATAACAAATCTCTGCAATAAATTAGAATATAGCCTGTTGACACATAATTAAGAAACTCGGAAGTATAAGACTTTCATAGACCAAGTTCTGACCTGGAGAGTAACACTGGAGTTGCATCAGAAGATATAATTCTGTCCAGATTCACTATGTTTCCAGATTGCAAGTTGATGACAACTGTGACTGATCGTTGAGACATTCAACCACAAATGTAACATCCCTGGTATCAGAGCCTATAATGTATGGGAGATAATGAAACTACTCCTTGCTATTAGGACACCCAGATCAATGGTTCAAATCAGATTTAGCTCTGATACGCTGCTCAGAACTCAGTTTCAGATGTTATTAGCTGCCCAGAACTCAGTTTCAGACCTGATACAGCCTCCTCATGACATGCACAGCACACTTAAACTGCTGCAAACCCACACAACTCTCTTTCTAATATTCCGTAGACTGGTACGGCTTAGTTTCCAGGTGTTTCAGACTGCTGTGGTATATTTCAGAATCATTGCTGACTGTTATAGGCCCTCCTGGACATGTACAGTCTACATCTAAGCCTATGAGTCTCACTCCAACATGTACGGCACCTCTCCCTGGTCTTTCTAGCTTGTATGGCAGCTTTGTTCTTGAAATAAATGATGAGATGGGTGTTTATCAAACAGCAGATTGATTCCAAACACTTCAATCACAACCTTCAGCTCAAACTACCAAAATCGAACCCTTCTAGCTAACTGTAACAATGTCAATAGAAGAATAGATATTTCAATGCTCAGATTTTTACCTTGAAACTCAATCAAACCTACTGACTGTGTCTTCCAACAGCGAAGAGATTGTCATCTATGAGGGATTTTGTCCTCACAAACCACTCCAAGAAGTTTTTCTCCAATATTTCATCAATTTCATATGATTTCCAGCATGTTGAAAGAGAGCTCTTCAATCTCTTTTATAACACTTTCTAAGAGCTCAACCACTCACCTTGACAATGTGGGATAAACAAAATCACTTTTTGGCCCATTCCTATGATTTTCGGGATTTTTGCTTTTTCGCTCCTATTTTCTCGCAGCTGCTTTTTCGGCCCCTATTTTATCGCGATTGCTTTTCTCTTTAATATTTACATGCCATGTAACATGATTTTCCTTCACTTAACTCCCCAATAACTTTTATTTATGCTTCCAATGTATCATAGAATAAAGGGGGCCATTTAATTAAATATTTCCCACAAACTATAGACTGCATTAATAAAGTTAAATAATTAAATTTATCTTTATAAAATAGCTTTATTAACGCATAATAAATTATATCAATGATAAATAAATGATCTTAGTTATATTACCAATTTACCATCGGCATGCCACTGCAACTGGAAGTCCAACGTGCCTATAATGACTTACTATAAATAGTATGTCCAAAACTGCCTCAAAACCCTTCACAATGGCCTACAACTGAATCTGCCTATGCCAAATATCATCAAGATCCCTTAAAAGTCCTGGTTAGCTTACGAGACCATGGAGAAATAGGCTAACAACAACATCATACAACGCGTGCTAGAAAAGGGGACATTACACCTTTGGAAAATGGCAGTTTTTAATTTTCTTGGTTCAGAATTGAAGGATATAGTGAGATCTTTGTTATGGTCAATTTTTCTTTTCATTGTGGATATTAATGCTACTGTATAGCAAAATTTTGCAACAAAGTCCCAAAAGTTTAACCTAATTGGTTAAAGCATTGAGTTCTCCTTGTGGAATGAAAGTTCAAATCCCAAGGGGCATCTAGTATGGAATTCTAAGTTGTGACCCTTGGACTTGCATAGTTGGCTTCTAGCGAGGAAGTGGTTTCTGAATAAGTAGATTTCTATTTCATTATTCTTGGTCTTCCATTGGTGGTTTCTAATCTAGTTGCTTGAAAGGAGCTTGTATTAACCTCATGGTTGTGCCCACAAGAGCTTGTGTTGGCTTCATGTTGATGCTCATTTAAGCATAATATCTGTAAATGATTAGCAAAAAAAAAATTAAAAAATTGCAATAAGAAGTCACAGTAGACAGCATACAATCCAAAACTAAAAGGCAGCCCAAGCAATTTTTGCCAATTCAGCGACTACAAGTGAAAAACTGGCAACGGGGGTAATGCTGATCCACTGGGAACAGGCAGGGAATCAACCTTGGTGCAGCCTATGGATTCGATGACAAAAGTGGATGCAGAATTGAAAATCGATTTAGGAAATACATAACTTGGAGAGGAAATTCAGCTAAAACTTTCAGCTTAGGATAGTTTTCTTGAATCTATACCACCCATAATCACCAAGGTTCAAATCAAAGATCTCTGATTCACATTTTCAGAAGAAGAAATTAAATTTGCTCTTTCCCCAGTGCACCTGACAAAGCTCTTGGTCTAAATGGCTTTCTTGCAGCTTTCTTTCAGAAGTGTTGGAATATTGCTTGCAAAGATGTGTGGCAAGCTGCAAATGAAGCTAGACGATTGAGAAAAGTGCTGAGGGCTCTAAATTAGATTCTTAAAAGCAATGACAAATAGGTTGACAGGCTTCCTCCTCACACTGATTTCTACGAAGCAAAATGAATTTGTTTCCGATAGACTGATTCTGGAAGGCATTGTTATCACACATGAAGTCATGCATTCCATTGTAACAGCAAAAATGACAAGCATAGTGATTAAACTTGATATCCATAAAAGCACATGATAAGGTCAGCAGGTGGTTTTTAATGAAAATTATAGAATTCTTTGGCTTTTGCCTTGAGAGAAGATTATGTATCTTTAGCAGCACATCAAGCCCGTGCCTTCCATCATAATCAACAAAGAACTAATGTGTTGCAAAGGCTCTTGGAAGTTGGAAGATCTATCAGTGAGGCTAATCTAAAGAGGAGTCATCAACATACACATACATATTTTGTTTCATTGCCTTCTTGAAATACAGTGAAAGCTCAACCTTGCTTCTCACATATCCATTTGCCAAAAACTAGATATCAATTCTTCAAAACCATGATCTTACTGCTTGTTTAAAACCATAATATGCTTAACCTATAAATATGTTCTTCTTTGCCACCTTCAGATTCTTGTGGATGATGGAAATATAGTTCATCTTCAAAGTATCCATTCATTAATGCACTCTTCACATCTAATTGTAGTTTCCATCGGTCTTGTACTACTATTGATAATATTAATCTTATAGAGTCATGCCTTGCAACAATTACATAGGTCTCTTCAGAATCTAAATAATACCTTTGAGCATCTCCTTTTTCAACCAACCAAGCTTTGTATCTTTCAAAAGTACCATTACTCTAGCTCTTTGTTCTGTAAACCTAATTACTTCCTATCACTTCTATGTCTCTTGGTAGCTTTACAAGATCCCAAATTCTGTTTCTTTCAATAGCATCAATCTCTTCTTTCATTGATTTAATCTTTTTTTCATGTCTTCTCAAACTCAATAGATTGCATCGCAATATTTGAATAAAATGCATAATTAACCAATTCGTCATCCCTAATTTGACTTCTTGTTAATCTTCTTTCAAAATTGAGATCTAAAATTAGATATGGAAGATGAGTTAGAAATAACATCTTATTTTGTGTAACAATGATTAAACTTGATGTGGATCTTGAACCTTCAGCCTTTTTTTCTTGAACCCAAACTGTCCCTTGACTTAATATTTCATTTTCTGTCTTCAAATGTTCTTTCATAGAATCCTTCAACAAATATAGCTTCTCTTGAAACAATATTCTTCATACCTGAATAAAGCTTGTAGACTTTGTTTTACAGTAAAACATACAAATATGCATGCTTCACTTTTCGCATCCAAATTATTTTTTCTTTCATCATTCATGGGAACATAAGTTAAACAACCAAATACTTTCTAAGTATGCCACTATGGCTTTCTCTTATAGCATGTGTCATACAAATTCCTATTTCTTACAGTAATAGTTGGGTTCCTATTCACGATGTAAATAGCAGTGCTAATTACTTATACCCAAAACATTTTGTTCATACTCTTTGCTTCCAGCATGCTTCTTGTTGCTCTATTATTGACATTGTTCTATTCTTTATTTCTACTACTCCATATTGATGTAGTTGTTAATAATCTATTGATACCACTTCTTACACAAATTTCATTAAATTCTTCTAAACAACATTTAACCCCCTCTACCCCCGTTTATGGGGTCAGTCAGGCTAATCTGTCCTCAAACGTGCAAAAGGATGTCAAGCGGAATCCATCTGATGTAGGATGGTGTTGATACGAGTTTTATGACCACTTCAACATGCAGAATCGAAGACTTAGTATTCCAAATGAAACACCAAATCTCCAACTCTCTCTTGAATAAGGAAGCTCATATGCTAAACAACCCCAAGGTTCCTTCTTATTGTGGACTTTCACTTAGTTGTAATGATGTGATATGCTAGTATCACAAAGGGACTCATGGTGTTCAATCAATGGATATCAACTTCACAAATGTGGATGATCTAGCTATTGGAGCTCTTCAACTACTAATAAACAAATTGCAAATAGGCAATGAGTTTAGGAATCTAATCTAGCTCTAACAATGTAAGAGACTATTGATGGTGAGATGAAACCTTTAACCAGTCCTTGCTTCCTTGTGTCAACTATGCATAGGAGGGTGCTTACTTCTAAGGATGCGGGAATGATTTTCATATTATCAACATTCACTTAAAAACCCAATAATGACGCAATCCAATTGAAGTTAGATGCTTGCAATAAGGCCCAAACTAACCTTGTGCTAATACTTATGATCAACAAGTACCCAAAGGTATGGACACTAGTTTCACCATAAATTCACAAACAATAACATCTTCGATTCATCTACTTCTACTGCTACTCAACATAAATTAAAAAAATCTACTCTAAGTGAGTAAATGTAGAAACGATGCAATACTCCAAAACAATACAAGTAATCCACCATGAAGACCAACAATGAATTATGAACCAATTTTGGAAAATATTATTGAAACAATCTCTCCAAGTCTCCTACTCTACTCTAAAACTAATCATTTACAAATGAGAGGCCTTTGGCCTTTTCTAGGTTCTCAATTACAATGAATGGCCAAGATCGATTCAAAATTGAGGGCCCAGATTATGCCAACAAATCCCTAGTCCAACTAATAGCTACAAGCATTAAATGCTCATCCAATTACATAAAAGCACCACCTTGTGGGCCAATGGAAAAATTACATTGCTTTAATTGACCAATCAGAAAATAGGTTAGTTAGAGACATTAAGTGGACTCATGTACACTTGGCATGATCTAATTGAATGAACTTGGACACGTGCAACTGGAGCCTTCTGATTGGTTGAAGATGAATAGACGCCACCTCAACATGCTTATCTTATAGACTTGATCAATCCCTTGGTGATGAGAAAATATCTCTTAATACTCAACATTATTAAGTCTTCAATTGTGATGGCTCATATTCCCAAATTGCTTCATCTTCACAAATTTTCTCCATCTTCTAGAAATCCTCTCATTGCAATGATTTTGAACTTGTAGGAGTGATGTAGGTACTTCATGCACTTGAATCCTAAAACTGAACTTGGATTTCCAAAGGAAATTCCAGTTTATGATAATTTCCTCCACTTGTAGACTTGGTCATTTATTTCCATAACTTGTTCTTGAATTTCACCATCTTGAACTTGCATCTTCACTTTGTCCTCATTGTCGAACCATCCTCAAGCTTGATCTTCTTGTCCTCTTGATGAAATCTTGCCATAGCCCCTTCTCATCTTCAAATCCTCCACTTTCCTCTCCTTGCAAAACAAGACAACATCTGTCAAAAGCTTGGATTTAATACTTCTTCATTAAATCAACATTCGATACTAAGTGAAACTTAAGAGAAAATCATCCTATGAAGGACCGAATTTCACAATTTTCTAAAATCTGATCACATCTAGACAAAATGAGAACCACAACTAAAGGATTTAATCACAAAGTTATGAGTCCACAAACTCAGATCTGCAAGTGCTTGATCATTTTAAACTTCTTTTAGCTTGGGAAAAATTCAATTTTTACACCTTGCAATGGCTGGCCGAATTGATCCAATTATGAAATTGATTAACTAATGTTTTCTTCTTGCAATTTATGATCGAATTTTCCACTTGGTCACCTTCATTAAGTCATTTTTGGATTGAATTTGGGCAAGCTAGATGAGCAAATTGAATTCTTTTAGCCTCAAATAGGCTGGCGAATTCAAAGGGGGGCTAGACATTGGGGTCCAAGACAAGTGTGGATTCCGCCCTTGTCTTGGACAGCCTGGTCCAAGGCAAGTGTGGAATCCGCACTTGTCTTGGACAGCATTGTTTGTCCAAAAGTTTAACTCCAGCCTCTTTCATTTTAGCATCACTTCTCTTACCTTTTCACTTGAAACTGTCTTTGGATCACTTTTGAAGGTTTTGATGGATCTCCATCCTAGAATCTAGTTGATCATGAATTTGTTTACTTGCAAATCTGATTTTGATGAAAAAGGTCTTCTTTATAGGCCTGAATCAGATCTACTTGTCTTAAAATGCCCCTATTCATGCTTTAAGTCACCTTGAAACTGAAGTGGAGGACCTCATGTGGGGACGGAGAAGTGGGAGTGTGTGGATGTTTGTGTCCAGGACAAGTGCGGATTCCACACTTGTCTTGAACAGCCCTGTCCAAGCCAACTGCGGAATCTGCACTTGTCTTGGACAGCCTTGTCCGAGGCTAGGGTGGATTCCACCCTTGTCTTGGACAGCTTCTAAGCTTGCCAAATTTTTGAAGTGTTGGATTTTTTCTTCAAAAACTTAAATTTTCCTTTCCAATTCGCCTAAATGACTCTGAATCATGACTTAATGTGGTTTCACTCATCCTTCTCAGGTTTGATGGCTAAATTCTTTCAATTTTCAAGTTTTCATGTCAAGATTTCACTTCATTATATTTTGCATCCTCCTTTTGAATCCATACTAGGTGGCTATCTTCAATCTTTCTCATTTTGATTTCACATCCACTAAATCTTTCACCCCTCATACTTCTATTGATTTCAACTTCGCATCCTTCCATCTAGGCTTAGCTTTCATCCTCTTCGAATGACTTGACCTTTGAGTGGGCCAAAGTCGCTCAAACTCATCTCTAAGACCGAGAGGCTCATAAATTGCTACTAAAAGCAAACTAAGACATCTGCCCCACTACTAAAGAGAAAAGAGGGGCTCCCCATTTGCAATGAGGCAATGGTGTGAAAAGGTCACAACAGATGGATTAAGGTTAATTTTGATGGGGCTGCTTGGGGCAAAGGTCACAACAGATGGATTAAGGTTAGTTTTGACAGTGCTGCTTGGGGCAACCTAGGGCTTGTCCGAGCCAAACACATAGTGAGGAATCACAAGGGGCAGGTATTACGGAGAGTCAAAGCTAGAAGGGGGATCGCAACTAACAATGAAGCAGAGTTCCACGTGGCCTTATTAGGCCTACGAGCAAGAAAAAAATTTCAATGTGATAAAATCCACCTGGAGAGCGATTCTCATATTGTGGTGAATGCTATTCAAATTGGGCAAGGCACCGTATTGGAAATTAGTGAAGAGGTTGCATCAAATTTTGGAGGAGATCAAATTGTAGGATGAGTTCATAATACCGCACATGTATCATGAGGCCAATGACATTGCCAAGTCTATAGGCGATTGAACAATGAAGGTCCAGGCATTTACTTCAATGGAAGATTGGCACTCTTCGATGCCACCTCACCCCCCCTTAGGCATCGTCACACACGCAAGCTTTCTAGTCAGGATGACTTCAAATTATGTGGGAGTATTGCAGAGATGGTAGAGTATGAAGGCATTAATTCAAATGAAGCAAGGAAGCTTTTTAAACTGAATGCAAATGGCTTTCACCACTTTGTAACAAGTGGTAGGTAAGAATGAACACCAATATTTGCTTGTTGGAAAAGAAGAGGCAAATAGCAATTTTTTAAGACGTCTCGGAAAGGTGATTAATGGGAATCTTTAACTCGTGAGCTAGGGTGATGTTGCATGCTCTCCGAATGGTGTTGGGGAAGACTATTCGTGTAGGAATGACGCTACCGCATCAACTTAGAACATAGCATCCATGTTTGGGGCTATGCTCCCGGATGCCATGGAGTCGAAGAAGATGGTGGATGCGCTTATGGCAAAGTTGGTGTGAAAGCAGTGGCGTGGCGAGCCGAGGGGATCTTCAGAGGGTCATACCAAGACAAGGCTTAATCTTGAATGGCAATATGTGGCCCAAGCTCATGGAAAGCGACAATCAACCGCTACAAGTATTTGTAATCCGGGGTGTGGATATGGATGTGCAGTGAGGATAAGCTAGGCCAAGACAAGCATTAACTTCCTCAATGGCTGCATTGAAGGGGTGAGAACAGTAGTTGGGTTTTTACCCTCATTGAGAATGTTGAGGATTAAACAAAGGGCCAGAAGGCTAGGTAAGGTTTGGAATCAGTGGCGTGAACGCAGTGGCGTGGCGAGCCGAGGGGATCTTCAAAGGGCCATACCAAGACAAGGCTTAATCTTGAATGGCAATATGTGGCCCAAGCTCATGGAAAGCGACGATCAACCGCTACAAGTATTTGTAATCCGGGGTGTGGATATGGATGTGGGGTGAGGATAAGCCAAGCCAAGAAAAGAACTTCCTCAATAGCTGCATTGAAGGGGTGACAACAGTAGTTGGGTTTTTACCCTCATTGAGAATGTTGAGGATTAAATGAAGGGCCAGGAGGCTAGATAAGGTTTGGAATCTCCAATATGTTATTTGACTACGATGGTATTTTCCATAATTTCGGTATGATAGTATAGAAGTTGGGGATGGGTCTATAGCAAGTATAGTTTAGTATTTTGCAATCTATGTGGTCTACTTGTCGTTTATTTTGAGCCAATTTTGAGATGATAGCTCGGTTTGTGAAGGAGATTTCTACTTTATGTCTTCTTACTCAGTCAAGAGCCTACAATGTATTAAAAAAATTATATCAATAAACGGGTGTCGACCTGCAACGCTACATTGACTTATCAAAAACATGATAATTAACCCCCTCTATTTGTTCTTAAATACTTTATATATCTTCCACATTTTATTCCATACTTTGAACATTTTGAATGCTTCAAAAGCATCACCCTTCTTTTTCAAAAAATAAACCGATATGTATCTAGTAAAATCATCATAAATGTGATCATGTAGTATGTCATCCCTATACTTTCCTTGGACATGATCACACAAACCCAAATGAATAAGCTCCAATGGCCAATTTGTTCTCCATACACCTCTAGGAAATTTTTCCCTATGGTGCTTTCCAAATGCACAACCCTTCCATATTTCCTTTCCTCTTACTTGAATGTTTGGTAACCCATGTACCATATTACTTTGACACAACATAAGCAATCCCTGAAAATAAAATTGTCTAGACTTTGTACATTTGGTGCCATAACCAACCCACATCTTCGAAAGTAGCATAAGAAAATTTGATTCACTTGCTTTCATTCTCAATGAGAACATCCAATGCTTTGTTATATTTTGAATAGAAAACATCTTTCCCCCTTGTCTCTTATCAGAGACAATACAAACTATATAGTCAAATACAAATTTAAGTCATATCTCAATTACTTGATCAGCAACCAACAATCATCAAGATTCAAAATTATATCTTAGTTGTGATGAGTGACATACATTAGCAATGTTTGCTTTACCTTGTGTAGTGTCTAAATCTAATTTTCTTTTTCCACAACTTCTGAAAAATGCTTATCTACAATCTATCATGTGATTAGAACTGAAATCTAGAATTTATACCTCATTTATTGTGTTTTCAATATTGCTGCATGATAAATCTTCATCTTTCATTTCTTTGGACCTTCATTCACATCCTTGGTGTTTTCTTGTGCATAATTTTCTTTTCTTCCTTCATTTGAATACTTAAATTTGCAATCTCTCTATATAACCAAGTCTATTGCAATGACTACACTAAACTGGTGTGATGTCTCCTCGCCGAAGGAAGATTTGATAAATAGATAATAATATTAAATATAAATAAATAAATAATAATACAACATAATTGCAATATAAATAACAATAATTCAAAGTAAATAAATGAATTAATAATAATATATTTATTATTAATATAATAATCTGATATATTACAATATCATATATCATTAATATAATTATATAAAATTAAATAATATAAGATATAATTAAAATAATAATATAATACAATAATATAAAACATATATATTATAACATATCTAAATACCATAACATAATATACAAATTGAAATATATAATCTTATATATAAATATATTATATACAAACCATATATAAATAAATGCTAAACATCATAACAAAAAAGATATAAATTAATACTTATATTAAAAAGGGGCACCCAAGGAAAGGTCGCTACCTTTCCTCATCCACACAAAATATTTATGGAGGCGACAAAGTAAGGAAAGGGAAAAAAATAACAGGAGTGACAGTAATCCAGATTGCAATATTAATATGCGACCATCATCTAGAGATAAAAATATGGAAATTATTCAACAGTCTCAGCTCGCAGGGACATTACATCAATATTGGGGTAGATTTCACAAATACCCGCTTGACACAGGAGAATAGAATTCAGATTGGAGGGATAGATTTAGGGGACATTACAGTTCCGTTCATCTCTGATTTCCTTTATATCCTTGTTGACAAGTTGAAGCAATATGCTAGCTGGACGCTGAAGGATACAAGACTACAGAAGAAGCATCGCAACATTAGCTCCTCTATCTAATATAGATTTCTCTCTGTCAACAGAGCCTTGCTACCTAGCACCATCGGGGAATATTAAACGGCATTGTATATGGCAAAAACCATGGTTATATATAATAGATATCTTCACGATACACGATCATCATTGGACATTAGGGATATACCTGTGGAGGCCAATATCAGCGATTGATTAGGATTAACAAATTATATTTCAGCGATTTGAATAATATTGATCTTATTGATCATGGGATATATTTGGGCAGTTTATATTTTTTGGCATTTGTATTACTTTATTACACTAATGTTGGTGTTAGATATTATGTCGCTGACTTGATAATCATATTGAAAGAAATACGTCTGTGAAATATTGAAGCAGTGACTTTATAAGGTGCGGGAATATTAATACTTTGTTGATGCCCCAATACTTCTAATGTTCGGCAATCATATTATATAGAGACTCGCATATAATTTAAGTGTGAATCCTTCCAATATCAAAGACCTTGATATTTTAGAGGGACATACATGATGTCGTGTATCTTCATTTCAGACTAGATACTATTGAGGGCAGCAAATCATCATTCAAAAATGCTGGTGTCTAAACCGAATATTACTAAACTCACAATTAAGAGTGGAGATCGCTGCTCTTGTAGACTAGACCAACATCCACGATCAAAGACAACTCGGTTTGTAGAAAGAGAATTTAATATAACACAGAGGATTCCAGGCAGACCGTCCTACATAGCAAGAGTTTAACATTCAAACTAACAGACACATTGAAGTGTAGAAATCAGAAACCCCCCCCAAAGGGGATATTACAATGGTATCAGAGCATAATCCTGCCATCCTATGAATAATAGTACATGCAAACCTATCATTGAAGAGAAAACACAACATAAGTATGAGGGGCCAAAAAAGGAAGACAAATCACTATTGTATTATTTAAGAGATCTGCAATTAGTAATGTCATAGCAGTAAACAAAGGTATTAATCTAAGTGGGAATTAACCTGACAAGTAGCATGTCATAAGAACATAGGATAGGGGATTTGTGAAGGGAGAGGCGGAGTAATTCAGTCACATAACGAGAAGTCCCAAAATAGGTAAGAACCTTGAGAGAACCTACTTGTAGACTGTTTCACGCGCCCTTGGCACAATAATTCCACCATCCTACGTTGGACCTAGCATGGGGAAAGGGCTGCAATTAAGGGAGAATCGCTAGGGCACCCTATTGCAGCAATAGTTAAGGGAGAATGGCTATGAGGGCACCCTACTACTCTGCAATTAAGGGAGAACTGCTAGGGCACCCTATTGCAAGTACCTTTCCAATTGAGTCTGCAATTCAGGGACAATCGCTAGGGCACCCTATTGCAGCAGCAGTTAAGGGAGAATGGCTATGAGGGCACCCTACTGCTTTGCAATTAAGGGAGAACTGCTAGGGCACCCTATTGCAAGTACCTGTCCAACAAAGTTTGCAATTAAGGGAGAATCGCTAGGGCATCCTATTGCAGCAACAGTTAAGGGAGAATGGTTATGAGGGCACCCTACTGCTCTGCAACTAAGGGAGAACTGCTAGGGCACCCTATCGCAAGTACCTTTCCAACCGAGTCTGCAATTAAGGGAGAATCACTAGGGCAGCCTATTGCGGTAGTAGTAAAGGGAGAACGGCTACGAGGGCACCCTACTGCTCTGTGATTAAGGGAGATTGCTAGGGCACCCTATTGCAGAAGTAGCCAAGGCTGCAATTAAGGGAGAATCGCAAGGACACTCTATTGTCGTTGTAGCTAAGGGAGAACCGCTATGAGGGCACCTTACTGCGCTACGAGTAAGAGAGAACTGCTAAGGGCACCCTATTGCAAAAATAGATAAGGGAGAACCGCTAAGGGCACCCTATCATAGTAACAGTAAAGGAACCCCTAAGGGCACCCTACTACGTTGCAATTAAGGGAGAACTGCTAAGGGCACCCTGATGCAGAAGTAAATAAGGGAGAACCACTAAGGGCACCCTACTACAAGGCAGAGATTACATATCTTCGAAAAAGAGGACATTCTGAGTGAATGTTGAAAATGTATAATCGCTTGAGGGAAAGCAATTTGGGGAAGGGCAAACGGTGATATACCCTCTCCAAAGGAAGATTTGATAAATAGATAATGATATTAAATATAAATAGATAAATAATAATACAACATAATTGCAATATAAATAACAATAATTCAAACTAAATAAATGAATTAATAATAATATGATATATTATAATATTATATTATTATTCCTTGTAACCCAATTTTGCTCTAGCTCACAAGGCCTAGGTTCTTTTCCTTGGTTGGGTCCTTAGTCTAAATCTTAAGTCGCAGCTTTTATGAGTTTCCGAACCTAGTCGTTCACCTTTCTCTTTTCCTAAGCTAGTCGCGGAGTCATGAGTTTTCAAAAGTTACAGATTGCCCGTCTTGCCTCCTTGTTTTGGTCGCCTGATCAGAAGTTTTCCAAAACTCCAAAACCCATGATCGTTACTTTTGAACTTCGCATTCCCCAACTAAGCGACTATTGAGGTCCCACCTAGGTTTCTGAGCGCCACCACTTTGTGAAGTCATGTGTACATACTAACCTTATTGTCTCGTGTAAGCAGGAACAAGCAGATTAAAGTATTGTTTTCGAGGAACGAAGTAAAGGCAATATTTGATGCATGTCATATCAAGAATAAGTACATGAATGGGGACACAAATAATTTTGTGAAACAGTTTCTCATTTACTCTTGAGCTTTCTTGCATTGCGCTTTCTGGTTCGTGCTCATGCAGAGGAATACAAAACCATTGGGCAAGCATAAAGGATACCGAGGTTCAGCCTGACATTGAGCAAGGTGACAGAACTCTCTTGCAAGATAAAATTTTCCAGAGTGGCTTGGCACATACAGGAGGTTTTTCGTCCGCCATATCTTGTGCTGACTTGGCAATTGCATGTTCAAGAAGGTATTCCGGCTACATAGGAAATTCAAGCCGAAGGCGGAAGGGTAATCGCCCAAATTACTCCCGAGAACATTTCTCGTGTATTGTGCATACCAGAAGGGGAAGTTCCTGAGAAGATGTTTGTGGCTGTGGGAGAGGAATATTTCAAAGCTCATGAAGACTTGTGCAAAAATTCCATAGCTAAAATCTGAAAAAGGAGGTAAGTCCCAATTGCCCACCAAGCTTAAAAGAGTGCATTTCAAGGATGAGATTTCAAAAATTATTGCTTTGTTGCATCGTGTGGTGGGAAGTGCTCGTTCTAACACTTTTAAATTCTGGATGTGTCGTTTCATTTTAGTTGTTTGTAGTGAGAAGAATTCTGTCAATTGGGCTACCATATCAGTTATCACTTGAATGAGCAATTGAAAAATGTTCAAAAGACTATGATTTTCAATATGTGTTCATACCTAATTTATGTTTTAGCTAGTCATGAGGCCTCTTGGGTTAGATTAGTGAATGTGCCTATTTATAGGAAATCCCTCAACTCACCATGCAAGTAGGGATGCAAGTCTATTCCCGTGTTAACGATGCCTTTCTGATGGAAATTGTCAAAAGAATTGAAGGAAGCCCCAGTCTGCGGATTTCGCGTGAAGCCGTTGCTTTGGTCATGCAATTTGGGAGCTTTTATACCCAGTTTGATAGATTCACATACCTCATGATTGGGGGTTTCAAAAACGCTCCTTTGAGACTACCCCGGTTCCCCACTAATTTCCTTGTATTCCTTGAAGTGTGCCGACAAATGGTTGAGGTGAATGTGAAATATCTGGAAATGGGAAAGAAAGGGTATACATTTCCCCTGTTTATGTCTTTCTTTTCTTGCAAATCTCATGTTGCTGCTAAAGGAGTTGATAAAGCCCTAGGTGAATTTCAATTTCTGTCTCTACCAATGAGGGTTAATTTTGACAGTAAAGGATATGCAAGGCAAAATTTGTATGGAGCTAAAAGTTATGCACATCGACCAGATATCAAAGATTTATGGGAAGATTGGATTGAAGACAATGAGATACACAAAAGAAGTTTTATGAGGCTCGCTCTAAAGCAAATACGAGCCTTTGGTATCTCTTTCAATATTCCTGATGACGCAGAAGAAGATAAAATTGTTCTTGACCCACAATATGACACTCTTGCCACTAAAACCCCGCCTAAGATTGATTGGTCAGAGAATGAGGTCTCAAATTTGATGCTTCGCACCGCCCCTATTCTAAGAAGAACATCAAACTGGTTAAACGGTAAATGGAAACAAAATGGCAAGCCTACTCAAGAACAAAACTCTTCATCTAAGAAAGAGTCAAGGACCACATCATCCACAATTGCAAACATGTCTGCAGACAAGTCAATAGCCCACTCTCTTAGAGCTCGCAAGTTGGTGGTGATGGAGACGAACCTGTAAAGATTGGGGCTAAGTTCAAATCAGTCTGTGAGCAGGATGATGAGTCTACACCTCCCAAGGGGAAGTTAACACTAGTTGACTCTGAGGCCATTTACCAACAGAAAAATTGATGATACCTCTTTTCCTTCATTTTTGGAGATTCCTACCTCACCTGTTCAAAATGCCTCTATAAATACCCAATCCATGGAAGTTGTGAAAAGTGATGATGCTGCTAGTAAAGCTGTAAAACCCGAGGCCTCTTCTCCAACATGGTTGAAGCAAGAAGTAGAAAAGAAGAGGAGTGCCACTCCCTTGACCAGTGAAATTGATATTGTTGCTCTATCACTACAAGGCTCTCGCAAAACAAAGAAAGCTAAAAGAATGTCCCGAATCATTTCAGACCCTGTGTCAGGTCATCAACTACTAGAGGTTGCAGATCCTGTAAAGGATATGAATGAAAATGAAATAACAGAAAATGACTATAAAATCAGCCACGTTGATATGGGACCATCTACTCTAGAAGGAGAGATGTATCATGCTAATTTCTCAGTTAATGTATTCATCAAAAGAACAAAAGAAAGAAAATCTGCAGTTACAGGCTCAGATGCAATCCATGAGAGATTTTGTCTCATCAATTATGAGCTCTGTCACTGGAGAAACCTCTAGTTCTAATGTGCAAGGGATTGATCCTAATATTATCCAAAAAGTTAAGGATAATCTAAGATGTGCCAAAGGTGCCACTGAATGGATGGAAGAGTTGTATCAGAGTGGTCTTATTTATGTCACCAAATTCAGGCGGCTTTATATAAAGGTGGCAAATAAAAGAAAGGAACTGGTGGTTGAACTTCAGCATGCGAGAAAGGAGCATGGCAGTACCTATGTACTTTCCAAAGAAATTGCAGAACTCCATTCCATGAACCATGTTGTGCTAGTTGCAGAGAAACTGGTAGAACATCCTAGTGATATTGATCCAGCTTGGCTAGATGCATTGGATTGGAAATTGAACATCTATGATGATTATATAAGGGACATCAAAAAAATCTTAGAGCAATATTTTAAGAACCTGGTAGATATAAAAGAGAACTTCAATACAATGGAAGTAAATCTCATGGATGGATTTGAGGAAAATGTACTAGACCTCAACGAGATGACCAAGCAATATGCAGAGGTCTATCATAAGAAAATCGGGAACCCTCAAGTCGTCACCTCAGAAGTATTCAGAAAATTGAGCCAACTACAAGTCTATACAGTTGCATTTGAGGTTGAGGTTGATGGCATACATAAATCCTGTGCTGAAGCTGACAGGATACTTTCAAAGTGGAAAACAAGATTGCAGATCACTACCATACCAGGGGGTAAAAATATTACCATGATTGTCACTAGGTACCGGGAATATCTCAAAAGAATCAAGGCACAGGAAGCAATGCGAGCCATGATATCAACAAGAGGTGGAGGTGATAGAAGATAAATAGGCGGGAGATAAAGTGGGAGCTTAATTTCTACAGTTTTTAATTAGTTTCTTTAATATATTGGCTCTTTGATACTTTAAAAAGACTTAGTTTTAAAACAGTTGTCTTCAAGAAACCGTTACTTTTATGTTGTTTAAATAGCTGGACTTGGATGAAGTTTAGGATCTTTGGGGCAAACTTTGATTTACTCATTAGAAGCAAAAGACTTGGTTATATTTTCGGTTTTTCTCTTTTTCATAGTTAATCTCAATATAAAAGACACTGGTGGATCTCCGATATGCATAATCTTTGAATTATGGTATATGGATCTTTTATGTTTGTGATGAATGGTTAATCAGTGGATGATCTTATATTGGGATGATTTATATTTAGTTATTTCTATTGCTGCAAAAGGATTATCTGTGAATGGTGTTTTTGTGGTGATTGGTTTAGATCTGAAACTTGAAATTCAATTCGTGTTATGAGTGTATCTTTCAAAGCTTTATGGTTAAAAGCCCTTCCTTAATTTGCTTTCTGGTTAAAATCAATCTTGAGTAAATTATTTTTTTGTTAAATATCTGATGAAGGTAGCTGCCACCACTTAAAATAAGCAGAGAATCAGTCAGTAAACAATCATTAAAGACTATTTCAACTGTCGTTACAGCTGTCACCTTCATGGGCGTAAGAATAGAGTTACGTGATAAATCTGTTAACTAACACCTATATCATTAATATAATAATATATATTTAAATAATATAAGATATAATTATAATAAAAATATAATACAATAATATAAATAATATACAACATATATATATTATAACATATCTAAATACCATAATAATATATAATTTGAAATTTATAATCTTAAATATAAATATATTATATACAAACCATATATAAATAAATACTAAACATCATAACAAAAACGATATAAATTAATAATTTTATTTAAAAAGGGCGACCAAGGAAAGGTCGCTACTTTTCCTCATCCATGCAAAATTAATATGGAAGCGACAAATTAAGGAAAGGAAAAAATTAAACGGGAGTTATAGTAATCCAAAACGCAATATTAATATGCGACCATCATCTAGAGATAAAAATATGGAAATTATTCAAGAGTCTCAGCTCGTAGGGACATTACAACAATATTGGGGTAGATTTCACAAATACCCGCTTGACACAGGAGAACAGAATTCAGATTGGAGGGACTGATTTAGGGAACATTACAGTTTCGTTCATCTCTGATTTCCTTTATATCCTTGTTGACAAGTTGAAGTAGTGTGCTAGCTAGATGCTGAAGGATACAAGACTACAGAAGAAGCATCGCAACATTAGCTCCTCTATCTAATATCAATTTTTCTCACTCAACAGAGCCTTGCTACCTAGCATCATCGGGGAGTATTAAACGGCATTGTATACAGCAGAAACCATGGTTATATATAATAGATATCTTCACGACGCAATTATCATTGGACATTAGGGATATACCTGTGGAGCCCAATGTCAGCGATTAATTATGATTGACAAATTATATTTTAGCGATTTGGATAATATCGATCTTATTGATCATGATATATATTTGGGCGATTTATATTTTTGGAATTTGTATTACTTTATTACACTAATATTGGTGTTAGATATATGTCGTTGACTTGATAATCATATTGAAAGAAATATGTCTGTGAAATATTGAAGCAATGACTTTATAAGGTGCGGAAATATTAATACTTTGTTGATGCCCCAATACTTCTAATGTTCGGCAATCATATTATATAGAGATTCGCATATAATTTAAGTGTGAATCCTTCCAATATCGAAGACCTTGATATTTTAGAGGGACATACATGATGTTGTGTATCTTCATTTCAGGTTGGATACTATTGAAGGTAACAAATCATCATTCAAGAATGTTGGTGCCTAAACCGAATATTACTAAACTCGCAATTAAAAGTGGAGATCACTACTCTTGCAGACTAGACCAACATCCACAATCAGAGACAACTCGGTTTGTAGAAAGCGAAATTAATATATCATAGAGGATTCCAGGCAGTCCATCCTCCTACATGGTAGGAGTTTAACATTCAAACTAACAGAGACATTAAAGCATAGAAATCGATAAACCCCCCAAAGGGACATTGAAGAGTAGAAACCTACCTCTACCTTTAGAAAATCGACGTCACTACTCCGTCCTCTTCCTTTTAAGTTACGACCAAACCTTTGATATGAAATCTCCCCCCTATTGCCTTGAGGAAAACTTGTACTTGCTCCTTGATTATTCTTGATCTTTACCTTTGAAAACACTTGATCTAGACCATCCATATACTTCACCTACTCTTCATGGGTAAGTAATCATCCAATTAAAGTATTTAAATATTTGCACTCCTCTAAACTAATGTACATTGTGTAATGGCGTACAAAACACGATAAAAAACTTTACATTCCAATAGTGTGTAATGTCCCCTCATTAGACTAATTAGCAGTTGGCAGAGGGTTGACTTATCACTCGAGTTCTCGTAGGTCAACAGTATGGTTAAGGGACTCATTCTAAGTGTCACGGAGCTTTGCAAGGGCTCTATGAGCCGTTTTGGACTTTAAGACAACAATTCCTACATTTTACAGAAGGGTCCTATTTTTTAGGGAGAACTGGTAGTTGACTAGTTGACCACCCGGGGGACCATGGAGCAAAGGAAAATCCTATTTGAGCAATCTCTGGAATTTGGACACAAGTTCCTACTTTTTAGGGTGGATCCCTACTTTTTAGGAGGAACTGCCAGTTGGCTTGCACAACTTAGGCATCATCAGTGATCATAGGGCTTCAGTCGGAATTCGGTTGAGTTCATATATGCATTTTATGAATAAATTGAAAAATATTTAAACATTTTCCTAAGTTGGCATTAAATAAATTAATATTAAAGTGAATATTATGTTCACTTTATATTATAATAAGTTATAATAAAGATAGGGGCCCATTCCTAGTCGTTATGAATGCAAGGTATTTTGAATAAAGGAGGACCAATTATAATAATGAATCATATGCCTTGGTGGTCGATTTTTGTTAAGGCATGGTTTTTTTATTAAAACTTAATAAAATAAAATGGGAAAACCCTAATGGTGGTCGATTTGCTTAGAGAGAGATAAAAGAAAGTTTTGGCCTTCATTTTTCTTTATCCAGATTTCTTATTTTGATAGCATATTGAGGAGAGCTCTGAGATTAGGGTTTATTCAGCAGATTGAAGCTTCAAGAACGAAAACTCTTGAGATTGCTAGGCTGGACGTCCCCCCAGCTTGTTTGTGAATTGTGATTTTCTTGTTATATAAGTTGTTAGCAGCAATAAGGCAAATTCTTGAGAAGATATTGAAAATTGTGTGGAGAAAGGATAGAATTTACAGTTCAGACTTGTGGAGTCCAGATCGAATAAGTAGAGGCAGCATTTGACATCTATTTTATTTCCTAGCATAGTCGTACCTTCCTGTAGAAGTTGACGTCACAGTTTAAGGTGAAATTGCATTGTTTCAGATTGGGGTCGTACTGAATTAGATAAATCTCTTCAGATCGGTGGCTGAAGATCAAATTTGCAGAAGTTGTTTACACTTACCAGCAAGCCATACTCTCCAACTAAAACCCTACAGTACCACACCGGCCGTAGAGGACATATTAGCAGCAGGCATCCACATTGGAGATGATTCTGTAGCAGATCTGTAATATCTTATGCCAAGAATTATCAGTTCCAGTGAGCAGGCAAAGTTTGGAGTTAATAGAAATTCATCAACAATTCATTCTACACAACAACATATACCTGGTACGGATGCCATATTGTCCATTTGACTGAAAAAGAAATAAAATCTGATTTATTTAGCAGTGTGTTTTAAATTCTTAATTGTTCATTTCATTTCAGTATTAGTAGTTCCATAGTTGCAAGACTCACTGAGTGCCACTCGCCGAGTTTTTTAGCTTCACGAGTCAAACAGGAAAAAACTTGTCAATCGCCGAGTTTTACTGAAAAACTCGCCGATTACTCGGCGAGTTTTTAAACACTCGCCCGCATTTTTCCTGGGCGCTGCAAAAGGCAGAAAACGTCATTTTTTTCTTGTTTTTTGTTTGTTGTTGTTGTTCTTGGGGGAGAGTGAGAAGTTTTTGCTCTTTGAGCCCTTGCTAGGTGATTGAATCGTAGTGGAGGCGGATTTGAGCGGATTGAAGGTGGATTTCAACCAATTTTTCAAGAAAAATCACATTCACAGGTAGGTTTGCTGAATTTGTTTTTTTATTTGTTAAAAACATTATATTCTTTTTTGGTTGTTTCTAAATGAATACAAAATCATTCCTAAGTAGTTAGAAATGATTTTGTATTATTAGAAGAAGATTGAACACTAATTTTTACATGTTTTGTTAATCTATCACTATTTATCACTATTTTTTTAAACCCTAGCTTGTTTTAGCTTTTTTTAAACTTTGAAAGTTTGAAATTTGAATGATGTGTAGACTCCACTCTAAAAGACTAAAAATATTGAATGTTTTAAAGTTGAAACTAATTTAGATAGTTTCCCACTTTGTTTAATTGTTTAACTAAAACATGTATTTTGTGTTTTTATTTTGTATGTGTACGGCAGCAGTTAAGTGTAAACCATTAAATCAACATGGCAAGTTCACAAGATGTGTGGTCACTTACACCATGCCCTTCTGGATATATAGGCACCCGGCCTAAAAATGCTAGAGATAAAACATAGAGGTATGCTTATGAAGCACCAGATGAGCATGGGAAGGTGATTTGCATAAACTGTGAGAGTAATTTTTGGAGGCATAAACCGCCTCAAATACCACCTTGCAGGCATTAGGAAGCATGGTGCTAATCCATGTGAGAAAAATACAGAAAAGATAAAAAGATTTGTCAATTCCATACTTGCAGCCAGGGAAGAGAAAAAATTGCATAGGGAGAGGGAAAGATTAGCTGTGAGGGCAGCCATAGATGAAACTCAAGGTGCTACTATTGATATGGACGAAGAAGAAGCAATACTTGAGAACATGGTAGGCTCTTTTCGTGCCCTGCGCATCCGCAAACAGGGTGCCTCCTCTTTTACTGCTTCTGCTTATGCTTCCTCTAGTAGAGTGCATTCTTCTTCAACACCATCAACATCAGGGATAGGCAGTTATTTTGTGCACAGGAACACACCTGGAGCACAACCATCATTAGAGGCCACTGGATGGAACAAGGAGGTACATGAGCAAACAGATATTGTTGTTGCTGATTTTTTCTATTTAAACAACATCCCATTGCGTGTGATTTCTAGTCCCTATTGGCTCAATTTGGTGACCGCAATGACAGTTTCAGGAAAAGGGTACAAGAGCCCTACTCACACTGATTTGAGTGAGAGGTTAGTAAATAATCATAATCCACTTGATTTTATTTTTAAATTTTAATTGTTTTTTCTTGTTTATTAAATCAAAATTGTTAACTAAGACTTGATTTCACTTTCATTTTGTAGATTGCTCGTAAATGCTGTTGATAGGGCCAGATTAGTGGAGGACCAAAAAAAGAGAGGAGTAAATTTGGGTGCACCATTCTTTCTGATGGGTGGACAGATGGAAAAAACCAAACCATTATTAATTTTTTGGTTGCTTGCAAGGACAATGTGGTGTTTTGGAAATCGGTTGATGCCTCCAACAAGATAAAAAATGCACAAACACTGGCATTACTGTTGGAGAATGTTGTCATGGAGGTGGGAGTAGAGAATGTGGTGCAAATCATCACAGATAATGCGGCAGCATATGTGTCAACAGGTAATTTTATGTTACATATGATTAAATATTAATAAGTGATATTTAATTTAGTTTTGTGGTGAAATATGGAAACTAAATATTGATTCTTTTTGCTAATATGCCAGGTAGAATCCTCCAAGAGAGGCACCCCACTCTTTTTTGGACACCTTGTGCAGCACATGTCCTTGACCTTCTTTTGGAGGACATAGGAAAACTTGATTGGGTGACTCGAATTGTGGA
>MU226257.1:830459-863304 GCA_018584345.1 Thuja plicata
GAGGATGATACTCAGTGATGCGGAGAGAGACTGTGTTGTGACCGAACAACAAATGTATGTGGAATCAAGGGGTACTTTATTCTCTTTAGACTTGTCAAAGAGAGCAAGAGGCACTCAAACCCCAGGTGAAAGTTAAAACATTCGCAATTTTGTCATTTGATAAATTATGTTTTCGCTTTTCTCTTTCTCTTTGCTTTCTAACTTCTCAATATTTTATTTTGCAGATGAGTGGTGGCAAATTGTGGTGCAAGTACCCCAAATCTAAAGAAATTTGCTCTCAGAATCTTATGCCAGCCCTGTAGCTCATCCCATTGTGAGCGCAATTGGAGCTTATTTGAGTCCATCCACACAAAGAAGAGAAGCAAGTTGTCCCAAAAACGCCTCAATGACCTTGTCTATGTGCAATATAATGTTAAGTTGCGCATAAGAAAAGCAAAAGAAGCACCAGTCCAATTGATTTGGACCATATAGATCCTTACAGTGATTGGACGGCACAGGAGCAGCCTCCATTGTTTAAAGAGGATGACATCGCAGATTTGGCGAGGCAGGCTACGGAGGAGGGTGGATTTGGTTTCACATTGGATGACATTGAGGAGTTAGATGAGGAGTCATTGCCAGTGCGAGGAGCTACATTCAGGATGGAGGGCGAGCCACACACATCATCAGAGATACCGAGCAAGGAGACACAGTCACGCGGACGCCCAGTGCTGGGTTCTAGTTCTACTACTAGGACTAGACCCTCTAGTGCCTCTCCCACATTTGCTAGTGGAGCTGGGAAGAGGAAGATTAAATTTTAATTTGTAATGATGTATTTACTCCTAGTTTTACAGAAACTCAAACTATTTAGTACTATTTTGCTTCTAGGCTTCTAGCCATCAGCATTCCGCATGAGAATGTGATTTTGTACCCACTTTGCGTTTATATATATATAAACTCAACCTGTTTCTTTTGTGTTCTAATTAACTAACTCATTGGATGCATCTTCTCATTGAATTTTGCAAAAAAAATGCATTTCTAATTAAAATTAAGCTGTTTTTTAAGTTACCGAGTTTTTTGCCGAGTTTTTCCCGATTTTTTTTTTTAGGCCTTAGCGAGTTTTAGTCGAGTGAGAGTCTTGTAACTTTGAGTAGTTCATTCCATTTGTATTGCAATTTATTGAAAAAAAAACCAAAAAAATCAGAAAAAACAAAAAATACAAAAAATCATAATTGCAAAAACAATAAAACAAAAAAAAAGACTTTCTACCAAACGCCATCCAAAGTCAAGGAAAATATGGGAAAACAAATCAGAATCGGCCTTGGAATCCTATTAGGGATCTTTCATAGTGACAACATGTCACAACTTAATGCTAGAATACACAATGAGTTTAAGCCACATTATGATATCCTTAAAAATTACAAGACACCATTATTCATTTCATACAAGAAAATATAACACTGACATGTTCATCCTGAATATAATATAACATGATTAACCCATCGCATTTCCTTCACAAGAACACATTAGGGCATACATACAATCATGATATTTCATTCCAATACAAGATTTTATTTCTCATTAAATCACCAACTAAACACAATTACAAAGCAGAAATTGCATCCAAAACATGATACATTTGCATGCCTTAACAAAAGATTACCAATAGCTGTATATTACAACTTTCACAACATAACAAACATTACAATGAATCAATATGATAATTGAGGAAATATGAGATCCCTAGCTGCTCTCCAAGACATGTCACCACAATCTCGAAATGGTGATCAACACCACCCAACCATGTGGGATCCTAATGCCCATCTCTCTATACTAAGAGATGAATGCGCAGTTGCAAGCAAAAACACAACATACATGATTGGCCTCAAACACCCAACACAAACAAGCATGGTAGCTCACAAATCGGTTCCACACAAGGATCACAATTTACACAAGAGGAAAAGAAAAAAAAAACCCTAAGACATGGAGTGTCTTTGTCTGGGTCCTCCAAGACCCAAAGAAGACATGGAGACATGACTCTCGAGTAGCACCCATCACAATGAATGATTTCCCTTGAACATTTTCATCAAACTAGATCAAATTTAATAGTTTCGAAAGTGATGCTCTATTTCCTACAACATTTGCATCAGCTCTAATTAAAATCCCAATAAAGTTCGAAAATAATGGTGCTTTTATATCTGTTCTTAGTGTTTGAATTCAATTTTTAATTAATATAATGAATCCAATCATTTTTTAACCCTAGATAAAACCCAACAGAGTTAGAACAATAATTGCCATTCCAAGCATTTACCTATTTGACCATTCCTAACATAATGATTTAACCATTAATGTCTTAACCTACATAAAATCTAATAGAGTTAGAGCAACCATAGCGAAATCGCAAATTGGATTTCTATACAAACAAATTTCCTAGAGACCAAACAATCTTTTCCTACAGAAAAGCTCACTACTCAAAAAAATAAAAACAATTCAGAAGTCTCAATTTGAAATAATAAATCATATAAAGTTTTCCAAATTTCCCAAAAACTAAGTTCCATTGTCAGAGAAGCTTCATTTTTTTTCAAAATTTGAAATACAAATTAACTCAATTTTAAAAGTACCCTCTTGTCCTAAATCACCCAACAAAACATTTATAAATCATATAAAAAAATTAAGAAAATTTGCAAGAGTTTAAGTATAAAATTCATATTTTTCAAAATTAATTTTCCTACAACATAAAAATGTAATCTAATTATTGTCAAGCACAAAGACTTATTCATACAACACACACAGAACAATAATCATATGCATTTCCAATTAAAATTAGAGCATCACCATACACACACATGGTAGAAAATTCAAATTCCCTTCACATTAACATAAAATAAAATCACACCTCTCTTTCCTGAACCTATAGCAATATCACAAGAAATACCTTTTTTCCACTTCGAGTAGAATCAACAGACAAATTCCAGGCTCTCACAAAAACTCCCTCTATATTTCAATGCAAGCAAGCAAGAATTTGAAGAAATTACACTTTCCCTCTCTATGCTCTCTAAAAACTCATGAGAAAGGAATAAGCCAAAAATAATGAATACATTTTGCATATACAGTATAAATCAATGCTTAAAATCCATTTCCCTTTTCATCCTTTTCACACTCACTTTTTCAAATACAAGATAATAACTAATTTCCAACAAATATCTATTTTATCTAAATATATATCTAATATGACCCCTTTATCATGTTTTGGAAGTCAATTTGTACATTTTATGTCGGGGTTTGCAATGCCCCTGACAAATGTTGCATGATCAAGCGTTGTCTTGATCAGGCGAAACCTAAGAGTCTTTTTACAAGAAACTAAACTCAAGAAAGAGGAGTGTGCTCGTTTTGCTCAGAAATTTTCTAGGTGGAAATGTTCCTTTGTAGAGGCTATGGGTGCCTCAGGGGGATTGGGGATCCTATGGAATGATTCCACTATCTCTCTTACTATAATGCAGAATGGCAGATTTTGGATGTGGGCCAAGGCCGACTCAAAGCAACTGCTGTCCAAAATCAATATTATCAATATTTATGGGCCAAACAATCCTAGGCTCAAACAAACAACATGGGAGGAAATTTCAAATATCTTTCGTGCTTTCCCTGAAGAGTTGTTTTTAATTGGGGGATTTTAATGCTACTGTGAGACCGGAAGACAAACGGGGTGGAGTTGGATGGGCTGGACAAAGTCAAAGAGATTTTTGTAGTTTCATTATGGACAATGGTTTAGTTGAACTGGAACTAAGGGGAGGAGATTTTACATGGACTAATAGAAGACTAGATTTTAATAACATTGCTGAAAAGCTAGACAAATTTCTAATTTATGAGGACTGGGCCTCAACAAATTGGATATGTAACGTGGAGATTCTCCCATTCACTAGATCGGACCACTTCCCTATATGTCTGCGGATACATGATGACTCTACTCCTGATATATGTCCCTTTAAATTTGAAGCAATGTGGCTCAGAGCTGAAGGCTTTGATGAATTGATGAAAGACTGGTGGACTCATGCTCCTCCAAGGGTTGGGAATAAGGCCTTCATATTTAGTAAAAAGTTACAATATGTAAAGGAAAGGCTGAAAATTGGAATAGAGAATGCTTTAAAAATATATTTTCTGAAAAGCACAGGGTGGAAGGGGAACTAAAAATCGTAAATGAGAAAGTCATTGCCCAAGGAATGAAAAATGCAAAATTCACAGGGGAGCAGAGTCTAGTGAAGGAATACCCTGAAATCTTAGCAAGGGAGGAAATATTCTGGAGACAAAAATCAAGGGAACTTTGGCTAAAGGATGGAGACCGTAATACTAAATTTTTCCACAATTCAGCAAAAGTGAAAAGAGCTGCAAACAGAATCTTCTCTATCAAAGTTCAAAATGGGCAGTTATTAGAATCGGTAAAGGAAATCAATGAGGAAGTTGTCAGATATTTTTCTAAATTTTTTTGCGAAGAAAGACACCAGCTTGATAACTCTGAAGAAATACTGAACACCATCCCGAATTGTATCAGTGAAGCACAGAATGCTTTCTTAATGGCCCCTACAACATTGGGAGAGATTAAAGGTGCACTCTTTGGCATGGGAGGTGACAAATTGCCTGGCCCAGATGGATTTACTGAATTGTTTTTCCAGCACTTCTGGAACTTAGTGGGTGAGGAAATATGGGAGGTGGTGGAAAAAGCCCGAAGTGGGGGGTTTATCTTGAAAGATTTCAATAATACTCTTATAGCCCTTATTCCTAAAAAGGAGGTAATCTCAAGATTTGATGACTTTCGTCCTATTGCCTTATGCAACACAATCTATAAGATAGTATCCAAAGTTATAGCCAATAGACTCAAACAAGTTCTAGATAGTGTTATCTCAGAGGAACAGAGTGGTTTTGTCCCAGATAGATCTATTTACGAAGGAATCGTAGTAGCTCATGAAGCTATATATTCAGTAAGGACAGAAAAGACAGAAAGAATGATGGTAAAGCTAGATATTAGGAAAGCTTATGATGAAGTTGACAAGGATTTTCTTTTAAAAGTTCTCGAGAAGTTTGGATTTGCCAAAGAATGGATCTCTTGGATTGGAAGTTTCTTATCCAGTGTTAGACTCTCTATTCTAGTTAATGGGAGTCTGCAAGGGTTCTTTGAAACCTGCAAGGGAATTAGGCAGGGTGATCCTATATAACCATTTCTCTTTATTATTATGGCGGAAGTGCTGGCCAGATTAATTAAAGCTAAGAGGAGGGTTGGATTGCGGCATGGAATCAAGGTGGCAGTCGGTGAACCCCCCATATCCCACCTTCAATTCGCTGATGACATTGTCTTAGCAGGGGAAGCCTCAATTAGGTAAGCAAAACTCATGAAAACTACAATTGACAAATACAGTTTGGCCTCAGGACAATGAATCAACTAGCTGAAATCGGAGATTTATTTCTTCAACACTCCCCCCCAACGCCAAAGAAATATATGCAAAGTTGTGGGGATGAGAAAAGGCTCTCTACCTACAAAATATCTTCGTATTCCACTAATTGGGGGCGCCTGCAAAGCAGACCTATGGGCAGATTTCATTTCTTCATTTTCAAAAAAAATGGCGAGATGGCGTGGTAAATGGCTTTCATCAGCTGGCAGAATTCTTATGTTGAAAACTGTTATCTCTGCCATGCCAATTTTTCCCATGATGTGTCTAAGAATCCCTTCTTCTGTCATTAATAAAATTGACCAATGCATGAGAAAGTTCTTCTGGAATAGGGCCAATCAGGATGATAAATTCCCTTACTGGCCTGGGATAAAATTTGCAAACCCAGGGGGGGACGCTGGAATTAGAGATTGGCAGCTTATGAATACTGCTCTGGGTGCCAAACTTGTTTGGTCCATTTACAAACATCCGAAAAGAATGTGGGTACGGTTTCTTAAAGAAAAATATTTGGACGCATTTGAAAATAACAGGGTCCTCACAACTAGAAATCCTCCTCAAGAAATGGTGATGTGGAATTTCATTATCTCATTTAGACATGTAATTACAGAGCACATATAGTGGAAGATAGGTAATGGCCAGCAAGCAAAATTCTAGGACTCTTGGAATGGATTCCAAGCACTAAAGAACTCGGCAGAATCGCATGATCTGAGGATGTATTTTGTTAGAAATTGGGGGGACAAGTTTTCAGATTATGTAGAATATAAGGAGGGTCTTTATGGCTGGGAATGGGTGTGGAAAAATTTAGATAATGAAGCTTTATCAGAACAGCAGAAAACAACTATGAAAGGTGTCTTTGAAGCTAGAAACATAACTTTAAATAACGAGGACGATCTTTTAATATGGTGTGGATCAAAGAGTGGAGATTAATCGGTCAAACTAGGCTATCAAATTCTGGACACAGTGGATGAAGGAGAACAGTGGCGAACAAGACTATGTTGGGGTAATGATGCCTCCCCAAAGCTGGGGTTTTTGCTTGGTTGGCTTCTAGGGGCAGAATTCTTACTGGAGAACGAAGAAAGAGGTTGGGGTTTATAGGGCCGACAAAGTGTATCTTATGTGGAGAGGCCGAAGAAAGTGTCGATCACCTTTTGGTTCAATGCAAAAGTGCAAAACAGTGTTGGTGGATGATTCTACAAAGGCTGAAATGGCAAGGTCCCCTTCAAAATAATATCCAGGATATTCTCCTAAGCTGGCCTACTAGCAAATCACGACTGGATGGGATATGGAACATTTGCCCATCTACGGTTATTTGGGAGATCTAGGAGGAGCGGAACAGGAGGATCTTTTTGGATAAGAGTGAAACCATGGAAAAATTGATTTATAGAATAAACCATTCCATTAAGGAATTGATGACTATCTCTGCAAGCAAGAAGGCCTTACACTGTCCTTTCACTAGAAATGACAGAAGTATTCAGAATAGATGGCCAGGCATTAAAATTTGGCAACTTGGGAATGTTGATTCCAAGTCCAAAACCTCAATGGATATAAACGGTGTTAGATGGAAACAACCAGATTTTGGGTGGATTAAAATAAACTTTGATGGTGCATCAAGAGGCAACCCGGGTGTGTCGGGGGTTGTGGCAATAGCAAAAGACTGGAACGGACACATTGGCTTTTTGCGCAGAAAGACTCAGTGAGGGAACTAACAACATGGCAGAAGTAAAAGCTGCTCTATTAGGAGTTAAAATGAGTTTGAAAATGAGTTTTAAAAAGCTTCATTTGGAGGGTGATTCTTCAATTATTGTATCTGCAATTATAAACAAGAAGATTGCGGCATGGCACTTGCAATCTCCAATTAACATAATAATAGACCTGTTAAAACAATTTGAAGATTATAAAATTTCTCATATTAAAAGAGGTGGGAATATGGAAGCAGACAAACTATCTAATTGGGCCGCGAATTATGAAAAAGTAGGATATTCTCAATTTGAGAATCTATGCAATTTGTCCGTTGAGGATTTGGGTGTTGGGTTACCCTAATCACACCTGTCATGATTGATTAACCATGGTAAAAAAAGAGGTTGATTACAGAGGCTCTAGCAATTAATACAAAGAATTGAGGTGATGGGAAATGTCAGGTTTTTCTGAAAGGAGGTCATGTCAATTGTCAGAATACAGGTTGGAGCTCTGAATTTGGATTATGGCAGCGATCATCGGGGATGCAAACTTGTGCGGCAGGATAAATGGGCACTTAAATCAAGACAAGGTTGAATGCTTTACCTTTCATAATCATTGTAGGGCACGTTTTTTTATTACTACACTTGAAAGGATGACATCGGGAGTATTAAAACAATATCTTTTGGCTGCCTGAAATCTATGGTGACGTAAGGATAGGACACTAGGATGTGTTATGGTCTTTATGGTTATGGCGAGCCTCACAGCGCCATCATTGATGTAAAATGTTTCTTTAAATGCCCAGCTGAGATAGCGACTATCCACTGTAAAATCATTTTGTTTTTGAATTATTCTGTCTGTAGATTACTAACGATATTGCTGCAAGCTCTCCTATGCGTGAGTCTCTATTTGTGTAGGAGTCCTCGACACTATGGAGGCTACTTTTACTTTGAAACCAGGAGCGCATAAGCAACAGAAAGGCTTCTTCAGGCTTGTCGAGGTGAATAGATTAAGGAAACTGCTACGATGGTCAAGCGAGGCGCTGGAGGAGGCTGACTTAGAAACTCTGAGACCCAAATTCCAAGCGGCTATTCACAGAGGCTGACTAAATGTAGATATCACTTCTATGATTCTTACATGGGCACTGGAACTAAATGTGGAAATGTTGAAATCCAAGAAGTTATGCTTTCTTTGTTTGACAATGATGTGCTTGGCGGGATGGAATCCTTCCTAGAATGGGCCTAGCCAAGTACAGGCTTTGACTACTCGAAGGGCATTGCAGATGAAGATGTGGCCATGGAAGAAAGCTTAATCCCATTTATTCGTTGGTCGCGGGGAGTTGATAAAGGAGATTATAAAATTGAACATCTGATTGGGTGGGAGAGTATAAAACTTGCAATCAGAAACCGGTCGGCTCGCAGGAATGCAAGTGCTGTGGTCCCAAACATGTGAATTCCCCGGCAAAGGCGCTCAATTAGGGTCGTCAGAAGAATAAGAAGAAATTAATGGGGAGAGTTTTGGCCACGACAATGCCATTTTGCAGTAAAGCTTTTCTTTTTGAAATCCTGTTTTTTGTGCTCCTATTTGCGCATAAGGGCGAAACGGCAGACCCTCATGGAGAAGTCAATGTCTAATATTATGTGCTCCCCAAGTGTGAAATGGTGATATGGGCTGGAATAAATTCTGTAGTAATTCTGCCCAATGCCTTTTTGACTCTCTTTTGATGGAGGGAGCCGCGGGATATGAACCTGTTCACACCGGTTGGTGACAGGTTTTTTGAATAGAATATTAGTGCTTGAGAAGTGTATAGTCTAAACGCCTCTTTTTGTTTACTGGGGGTCTTTATTATAGAACATAGATTAGAATCAGCCGATCGGCTTGATATTATGGTGGAGAATTTATCCCACTAGATATTGTAAACAGAATACTATAGATTAGGAGGTTAATATCTATTTCAAAACGATATGGACATACTCGAAATGTAATTTTTGCTGCTTTCTACTCTAAATAAAAAACTACTATTACCAAGAAAAAAAATAGTAAGAAAATAACATTTTAGAAGACCTTTCAACTTCCCATTTTATTTCCAAATGTTCCATCGTAAAATTTCAAGTAGATTCTAACCTTTCAAAAGGCAAGCACAATAGGGATCTAGATAGGGTTTCACAAGTATAAACACTTCCTATCTTATCACCACCACACAGAGAAGGAAGGGTTAAGAATACCAAGCAAGCCATGTGAACACCTATGATAATCACAATTGGGAGTTTACTTGTACCTGCACATTTCAATCATATGTTACAAAAATCTGCTCCATATGTAACAATAGCCAAAATGAATGGTAAAATCAACCAATCATCAAATAGATCACATTTTACTATGTTTTGGCTATTGTTAAGTATTGGGTAGATGTGCTTAATGTTTGGCTGGAGTTTGCCGGCACAAGAAAAATTCCGATGATGGCTAATAAAAGACAGTATATATGGCTTGTCTATTTATGTTTACCCATATACTTGCCTCAAGTAATGATGTGGCATTTGTGAAACCTATGAAACCTACTTTTGAATCAATTACAATTTTGGATCCCTATCATGTTATCTATAATATACCTTCATAAAAATCTTCAACAATTCTTGAAAAATATTTTTTTTTGTTTTGCACTTATGAATCATGATAGCCCATTTTTCTTTTGTTTCCAATTTACAAGTTTTAATGACAAAACTATCCCAGCAGTGTATTGCTTGTATAAACAATCCATAATAAATGTATTCAAAGGAATAAATGGTGCATGCATAAACATTTGTCAAAATAACAAAATATATATTTTTTCAATTTAAAAAGAACCAGTTATTTGTTGACAGCTGGCTGGTGTAGTGGAGGACTATGGAAAAAGCTAAGCTGCTGGTACGGTTACATGTACAAGAACCCAGTAAGTGTGTACGGGCAAAAAAAATTTGCCCTTGGATACGTGGGTTTGGGTACATCCCCACATGTATGTATGTATGCATGTATGTATGTAATTTTACATATTAATATATAAATAAAATATACTAAAATATATATGTTAAATAAATGTATTATAATTAAATTCTACTTTTAATATTTTAAATAAATTTGAATATTATTAATAAAAGAAAAATATATTAAAATTTATATGTTAAATAATAAATGTACTATAGTTAAAAAATATAAATGTACTATAATTAAAAAATAAAATAATAAAATCAACTCAAATAAAATATAATAATTTGAAATATTCAATCAATACCCTAGAAAGACTAGATCGTAGTATTTTAGTCTTCTCATCATTTATTGTTTCCCTCAAAGGCCATGTTGACAAATGAATCGTGTGGGCAAAGTTGCATACATCGGTTTAGGGTTCTACCTATAAAATACTATATACTAAAAAACCAAATGAGGTAGGGGTTTCCTTGTTTATAGCTAAAATGGGTATTATGTCGCTTTCTTGGTCCTCTGTGCTCCGCACCACTTGTTCACTATTATTATTCTATCTATGGAGTAGGGAGAGCAAGACAAGGCTTTGTCTTCCTCCTAAACCTCCCACTTGGCCTTGTGGGAAACCTTTTTTAGCTAGGAAAAAAGCCCAAGGAAACTCTGTATGACCTTTCTCTGCAATACAACCCTCTCATTTCTCCATCTGAGCATGAAAACAACAGTGATCATCTCTTCTCCTGTCATGGCAAAGGAGATCCTTAAAACACACAACCACATATTCGTAGGACGACCAATGATGGAAGCATTTGCCTTCTCATGACAAGTCCTCACCAATTTGGGGCAAATATGGCCCTAATTGATGCAATCTTCAACATATTTCAATTGTCAAGTTGTTCAGCAACAAAAGACATGAAACTTTACAACACCTCGGAAAAGATCAAGTATTTTGCACAATTCGACTCATTTTTTAGGACAGGGGAAAGGTTGTGGATGTCGGTCAAAGTTGTTCTACACATCTCTGAATTTGTTATACTATGACTTTGGCCCCAGTTACACCCGGATGCACCAAGGGTACGCCCCAAGCACACCGGGTACATTGTGGTGCACACCCACAGCGAACGTGCTTGGGGCGCACCCTAGCATGCCTGTACTCAAGAGAACTTGGTGTAGGTGTCTGGGGCTAGGGTTGCAAACCTGGTAACGTAGAGAAAATGACAATGACATTTTTTGAATAATCCCTCTTGACCGGCATTGACTCCAAGATGATTTTGTAAAACCAAACAAATTTCCCTTTTGAGTGGCAGCTAAGTTGGGTTAGTAGTGTTGTCACAAACAAATAAAAATTTTGAAAACTTCTCAAGCCCTGACTTCCCTTCTTTTTCTTGTTAGGTCGTGAGTGCAGATGATGGTGGAGGATGTTCAAAAAGTAAAAACAAAAGCTCCCAACTATTTTTGCCTTGGAATAAACAAACCCATACCAAAAGCCTTCACGCAAATAAGAGACACAACAAGATAATTGCTAACAAGCTCTACTCAATCCTCTAAAAGCATCCCCACATAAGGTTAAAAACTTAAAAATCACATAGAGGAGACACCAGAGGTAGCCTAAGGTTAAAACGATGGAACAAGAACAAATCGGGTGCAGATCATAAGCCATTAGGAGCAAGTTTCTCATAAGCACAAACTTATGGATGGATCTTAATTTAACTTTGAGTTGGTTTTCTGTTTTTTTTCCTACAATTGAATAAGTATCCTAGTTGAGGCTACAAACTTGCCAAACCTAACTTCTCTAAAACACAAGTCCTTACCAAGACTTACCAATTCTTGATGCATTGGAATTACCTTTGTCAGCACTAATAAATAACCAAGATGCACCCTATGTTGGGTGTGTGTTGCGTATTATGAATGTTCTACACCCTTTGTAAACTATAAACCCTATCATAGTTAGTAGAGCCTGGGGCAGCACCATGGTTTAGGGGGTATGGGGGCCATAATGGATGGTTTTTGGGCCCATGGTTTGACACCCATTTTATTGTAATACCACTTAGTGATTTCCTTAGCGGTGTGCCTACACAAACACACATAGATTGTAGTTAAGCACATGCGAAAAATATCTAATTGTTTGGTGAATGGCTGAGTTAATACCATGAGTGTTTTTTTTGCTGGTCTTTTTGCCTGAATGTATTTCCTAGGGTTAGATCTCGTGTTCTAAGACAAGTCAACCATTATTTCTTTCTGTTGCATTTAAGATCCTGTCAAGATTGCTCCTCTTTGCATACATTTATTAGTATCATTTCTCTTCACTTGTCCACTTTCCAATAAACTTGAAATGGAGAAAAATCCCTCATACCAGCTTGAATCACCATCAATTCTTAGATTCAGTCAGAGTAGCATGCCATCAAACATTCAAATAAAACAAAGGAGATGAAAAATTCCTGCAATAGAATGCATATTTTCAATAATAAACAATATAAATAGGAAGAACAAATTTAGTATAGCAAGACTAAACAAGAAAAGTTGGGCACGAAATTATAGACTAATAAAACAAGTAAAAGAAATTACATTGCTCCTGCTTCATATATTATAAACCCAACTGTCAATAGCAATATTCACTTCCAATAAGCTTCCAAAAACCGTGGCAACTTTCACAGTGAATACTTTGCTCAATAGCCTAAGCTTTGGAGAAGGAATTTTTTGTTAAAGTGTCTGAACAAGGAGTCCATTTTATTCAGGGTTCAATGATGCTCTCTGCTGGTAAAGAAAAATGCCAGAAAAGGGCATTTAAACACCATCAAGGGCTCAAGTAAACTAATCGATTTCTAATTTTCTTAGACACGGATTCTGAGGGTTTTTGGTCCGGTAAAATCCCCATGAACTTGCAGATTAACTATCTTTCACTGATAGGTAGGTGTACACCATAATTAGGCTACAGTTAAAGCTAAAATAACAAAGTACTCAACCACATAATATATTTTTCAAACATTTATACTAGAGCAATAACAAAGTTCGACAAGGAAATACCAACAAAGCCCCATACGGAGAGCACCTAAACAAAACAATGCAGAAGTTATTTAAAGAATCTAACCAGAGTACAATTAAAAACCATAATATATGATCTGATGGACTAAATTTGGAAAAGGTATTTTTATATTGACTTGTTTGTTTATTACATCTTGCAACATGCAAGTATTGTCACATTAACACATACCAATTTCCATTCAGAACAATTCCTTACTTTATTTCTTCATTTTTAATATTTGTCACATCCCAAATTGTCCGCGAAAATAGCAGATACAATACAAAGTGGCTAACAAATACTTTTGGTATTTGTATGATGGGACAGTTAATAACATGTATTTTCCAAAATCCATTTCTTGTCTCTTAGCACTCACGCAAACGGCTTTTACAAGTTGTTTTTTCCTGCTATATGTCAAATTATTCAAACAACATACATATGTTATAAGGTAATCCTAAAACTTAAAATTTTGACTTCAAAAGGAACATATCGGACTTTATATAGTCACAAATGAATATAAAAACAGTAGTATAACTCAATATACAAAAAGGCATACAAGCAATGATTCTGTAAATTCTGCTTATAGTCCAAGTTGTGTACTAGATACTCCTACATCTAACAAATCAAAGGGACATTAAAAAATACGGTTTTCATCATCAAATTCCCCTTCCACTCGTTGGACATGACGAGATGAAAATAGGAACTGTTGACATTAGAAAATGCTTGTGTCATGTATCAACAAGAAGATAACCTGTTACAAACATATAGTAAGTGCAAAACAGCTAGAGCATTTTAGTTGTGAACTCAAGCAGCATATGGTAGTATATGTTGGAGCACTTGGAATCCTAAAAGATCCCTCCTAGAGATTCTTATATGATCATAGAGTGCAGAAAAGAAGCACAGTAAACTATGCAGCTCATGACCACTTCTTTCCTTTGCAATGGGTGTGAACCTACTTCAATGAAAGGTTGACCTCCCTTGCAGTTAGAAGATATTAGTTCGTTTAAGGTAGACTTAGCTGAACATTTTGTTTTATTTGAGGCTTTAAGATATATGTTCATTCTTTGCAAGTTGGTCTAAAAGAAGACATTGGCTCACATTGCATCATGGGGAGAGAACCTCTTGAATGGGACACCCTTATTTAATTTTTTTTGTTTCTTAGAGATGAATTATAAGATGTATGAATCTGGAAAAAACACTGGACTCATATCAGTCAGTAAATCTTTCCAGCCAGGCAAATCCACAAATATTCTGGCAAGAAAGAGTGTGTGCATGTGTGTGTTCGTGTGCGTGTGCGTGTGCGTGTGCGTGTGCGTGCGTGCGTGCGTGCGTGCGTGTGTGTGTGTGTGTGTGTGAGAGAGAGAAAGAGAGAAGGGTAAGTGTGATATATTCATACCTAAAACATCACGAACATTCTGTAGGATCTCTGGAGATCTTGGACCATTGGATGTAAATGATGCCTTGCAGATCTCATAAAGCCTTTGGACTGCTGTCATAGTGCAGAACCACAGTTCCAAACAAATTGGAACACTATATCCTGCAATTACAAACCTGCCCTATCTTCTCTAAAATCTGTGTATCAAATAACACCACTTCTTCAAAATACGTTTGCCTCGAATTATATAATCTGTTGAATGTATATCAACAATTCCCTCGCAATTGATTGTCCTTGGAAATACCCTATTGCAACATGCTTGCTTAAAGCACATATCATATTTGGTGCTTATTCTATTAACCCAAATGCTTGCACTCCAGGCCTTTCAAAGGTTACTTTGCTAAACAATCACCAGACTGCTTTGAGATTCAAGCATCTCCTGTTAATCCAAAGCAAAGCATCATTTCAAGCTTCCATATGTCAAATTACTTGAAGTTTGCCATGGATAAAAGTTGTTCTCAAAAAGATATTATACTCAGTATATGTCAAATAAATTATACACGTGAACAATGAAAACAATAATTAAAGCACTGTTTTCCAGTCCTTAATAAAAGCATAATAGATGTTTACCATCTAAAATATTATTGCAAGTATTTAAACTATCCAATGTGCAATAACTTTTCAAAAGTTGGTGCTTTCTACATCATCTTGAATCTGTGCATGTATTTCAACAAAAGAATGACAAATGAGTAAAACAATAAATACAGTCTACAAAACGTAATTTATTTAATAATTCTACTGTGCAATAACTTTTCAAAAGTTGATGCTTTCTACATCATCTTGAAAATGTGCATGTCTTTCAACAAAAAGACTGACTGGCTGAGTAAACAGATAGATACAGCATAGAGAAAGTATAACTCGTTTCGAAATTGTAAATTATTATTAAAAAGTGCTTATTTAAAGTATTTTAACTATCCAGTGTGTAATGATTTTCCAAATCTGTATGTTTTCTACGCCATCTTGAGTATGAGCGAATGGAAGGGAAAAGATAAAGCCTTGGACTCTTAAAGATAGTCCAGAAAGCCCAATTTATTTCAAATTTGTAAAAAAAAAAGTAATTACATAAGAAAAGAATAACTTAATTTAAACAGCAAAAACTGATAGTACAACAGTATCATACTGTGCTACAAGATTTTGTTATGAAAAACCTGTAGCAAAGAAAGGATACAAGATTAAAATTCCAAATTGCAGTTTTTTATTTTTCATATAAATGCATAGAGAACAAGCCAATTAATAGGCCAAGAATTGTAAGAAATCTGGAACACAAAGCCAACCTCATCACAAATGCTTTTGCAAATTAAGCTTTGATGGAATCTCTGAGGAGATATTTCCTGAGCTATGCAAATAGTGGTGGCCTACGAAGGGAACAGAAAATTCGAATTTAAAGATTACTATAATGACCCGAATACCTGTTCCTAAATCATAGCCAGAATTTCAAGCGCTCATTTTGAGCCACATGTATGCCTTGAGTCTAGAAATATATAACAAAAAGGAGATTCTGACATCGTCGTCAATGAATGCAATGAGCTCTTGCAACACATGGGAGATCACTGGTTAATTAAGGCTACTATTATATCCTTCCATCTCTGTTGCAGGAAAAATGACTAAGCTTTTCACCTTAAAACCATTTCAGCACACAATTGATACAGGTCATCCATTTCAGAAACATTGAGCTATCACCCAAAAGCATAGTTTGCAAACCCTGTGAGTACTCACCAAGTTGCCGAGTACTCGCGGGTCGTTTTACCGCACGAGTATTTGCAGATTTAACTTACAAGTCTGCAGGGACAGTTTTCTCATGAAAATTCGCCAAGTTTTTTAGCAAGTAGTTGCCAAAACTTGGCGAGTCCATGGTGAAAAATCATTATGCAAAACATTTTCTTTCCTAGGCATTTAACTTTGTTAAAAAAACAAGACGAATTGTCAAAATTGCCAATAATAAGTCTGAAAAAAGTTCTTTAGATTCGTCATCAATTGTTTAATCAATGCCAAATAAACAAAACTGACTTCAAATACCAAAAAGACTTCAACTGGTTCTATCTTTTACTTGCCTGGATATGAAATTGATGATGCTGATTTTCAAAGACAATCATCATAAATTCATAATAGTCATCAGTTAACAAACTAGCTATTGTTTCCACTATTTGGCTTTGAATGATGATGCGACTTTGTACTCCATAGCTATTGAAGAATCAAATTTAATAGAAAAAAACTTCCTCGTGGTTTTTCAGACTCATTTGTTACATTTTGCAATTGAGTTTTGCAAAAAAATGTGTTTTAAAAAAAGTTAGCATTTTAAGATGCCAAATTTTTGCCGAGTCAAAATTTTGGGCTTGTCAAGCATTCTCTAAGTCCAAATCTGCAAATTATTACCAAAAGATCAGATGTGATTGGAACTACCAAATGTTTCCGAGATGTGTGTGTAAATACCCATTAAGTAACATACATGTAAAGCTATTAAATAAAATAACTAACCCTAAAATAATTGACACTGCTAAACCCCTCCACAAATCCACTCATTCTACATCATACAACCTGGCATCGAACAAATACTATAGCTGCAACTGCAATCCCTCAAAAGTGAGAGCATCCACTCCCTGCCCATTTCCATTCTTCCCTCATTCATTTAATCTCTCATATGACAAGGCAGCAAAAAGTGTACTGCAAGTTTTAAGTTGAGGGATTCAGCAAGGAAAACACTACAATCTCCTACTTATTGCTCAATCGTTCCCTTACAAAAGGATATAGAAAACAGAGAGTGCCAAGGAAATTTCGAAAGAGGCTGATGCAAAGAGATATGATTATTTTTTTGATTCACGTAACATTAAAGGCTTTTCTTTTATTAAGTAATCAAACATTTCAATTTTGAAAAAAAGCCAAAGATAACCTTTCAGAAGGCTGCCTATAGTTCATGCACAATCCTAAGCTCGGCCCCTATACATTCCATCAAAGATTTAAAAACATATGCCTCCATACAAAGGGCTTACAAAAAAACAACTCAAGAGAGATAGCTGATGGGTTGACTACTCAATGCATCTTTACAAATGGGATTCTTTTAAGTTTGTTAACATTACAATATTCATTACAAAGTCGACGAGCAGCAATGAAGCCCCACAAGTGTACAAAATCCCTAACTATGAAAAGGACCGAACCACATTTTCTGCCAAGGAAAAAGATAATGTAGTGAGCTCCCTGCAACCAATCATGGATTCTTGGAAAGAAAGGTAGGTTGTAAGAAGACACCCCTGCTTGCTACCAAATTTTTTGCACTGATTTCTTTGACAGTTAAGAGAATAGGCTTAAACAAACAGTTGGCATGTCTTTAAATATGACAAGTTTTTGATCTTTCTTCAAGACAAGAGGACAGGTATTTTGTCAAACAGTGTTAACATGCATTAGCTAGAAAGGGTTAAACTGAAATGCTTAAGTTTAGTTTCACATTGCCATTGCATATCATCAATAAATTCAACTTAGACTGATTAATGTAGAGATTCAAATGACATAAATTTGTTCCAGAATATATATTTAAACTCAATTCTAATTTGCTGCAGAGCCCATAGCCACAACTTCTGACCTGAGACAGCAAGAGGCATTCTTAGTTATGATCATCTGGTAAAGGGCAGATTTTGAACAGCAGTCCTTTCGCGAAGACTGAAAGTTAGGAAGTAATGATGTTTCCCAGCAGGTAAATAGAATCCACATCAGCATGAGTCGTCAACTCCTAGCAAATAAAAAAATCCCATGCCAGCAACGAATGGCTTGAATTGCCAAGCAAGGATTATCTCTATGCCAACAGTAGTATATTTCTCATGCTAGCACTTCTCTTTGACCTGCTCAAAACTTTCGACACCTTAGCCAGAGTGTCCAAGTCTTCTTGGAAGGGTGCAATAGCTGTCCTCAAATGAGTGAAAGAGGTGCAATGAAATTCACGGATTCTAATACCAACAAATGCTACAATTCCCTCCTTTTCCTTCATTTTTGTGTTTAGTGAGAGCAGTATTAACTAATTAAGCACTATGGCCACGTCTAGCAAGAAAATGTTTGTTTGAAGAGCAAATATCCCCTAAACTTACCTATAAATTTCCACGATTCATATTTGAAGTGCATGAAAGCTGGCAAGTACTCCTTGGTACATCAGCAATGTCTTGGCAGAAGCTCTACATTATACCCAAAAGAATCTTGAAGATACACTTCATTAAAATAAACACATTCCTTTTGTGTGGTGACCAGCTTGAGGGCCCCACAACTTTTTGTGATTCCCTTGAATAGTAGAGACTTCAATGAAAATACATAGATTTTGTACCTCCAAACCCAAGTTTTGACCCTTTCTAATTAGCTTCATAAGTGTGAAGCCATTCTATGGTAAAACCTTCAACCCCCAATTGTTCGGACAAATCTTTCAGCACAATCTGCAGCTCTAAATGAGCTACACCAAATTAACCAAGGAGGATCTTTCACCACCATGGCCAATCTTCTCCGAGGGGGTTTCCATCCTCCAGACCAGGTTCAATCTCACCGACCCATAAGGGTTTCACCAGAGAGAAATAACATAACCTACATAGTCTCAAAGAGCTCACAAACCCTTTTATAAACATTCCGAAATATAATATTAAATCACTTTATAACTTAAATAAGCCTTTTTACTAAAACATCAAATGCATGATGTAATTATAAGTCGCAAACTGAAAATTTGCGACATGAGCAAAAATATGAGGATAGAGATAGGGCATATCTTGGTACAGAGGAAGGCAAACTAGTTAGTAAGGATTCTGAGGATGTTTCAAAGGTTGTGCAAGACCTAGGGCGTATTCTTACAAAAGCAAATGATGAACTTAATGGGAAAGGAGTTAGGAAGCTGTTGTGCATAGTGGTTGGAAATGCTAATGTAGACATATCGGAGGAAATGCCTGAGTTGTGCATTCCAAATGAATTTCTCAACACCGAGGTGGAAACACTGAAGAAGAATGCAATTATTGCAAAGTTTATTGGAATCTAGCCTTTAATGGACAGAATTAAGCTTTGGATCGTTCATAATTGGTTTGGACTTGAGCCAGAGGTCAGATTTTTGGTCCTAGGATTTCTTCAAATTGTCTTCCATTTGGAAGTTTACAAGGATAAGGTGCTAACGGAGGGTCCTTGATTTATGGCAAAAGTCAGTTTATTTCTCAAAAAATGGTACTTGAGTTTTAACCCGTATTCTAAGCAAGTCAAGGATGCGCCTCTATAAAAACACCTATATAAGCTCCCGCGTGAGCTTTAGACGAAGGACATTCTGAGATTTATAGGCAGCTCCTTAGGAGAATTTGTGTTGTTCCAATACCTCAGCAGGGTGGAGATTTGCTCCCTTTGCATGAATTTGTGTCAAGAACAATCTAAGTTAACCGCTTCGCCATTCGATCAAATTATCCTCTATCTTAGGGGTTCAGACTCAAGAATTGGAGGATGAAAGTTTCCCAATCAGATGCTATAAATGTTGGGAGTTAGCGAACGCAGCTAGAAGATGTGGTGATCAAGAAGGCTCAAAAATTCCAAGGCATTTAGCCAGAATAGCAATTGCAAGCAACCACTCTTAGGAATATGTAGAGGAAACTTCGCCCTCCTCTAGGCCTCACCAGTTGGTGTTGATGGGGGATGGCGTTGAGGCCCCTATTGGTCGACCATTCCCTCAATTTTGAGTAGGCAAAGCTCAAATCTCCCCTCTCAGGAGGCTTTGAAAAGGGTGTTGAAGTTGGATAGACAATTTCCTAAAGTTGAAATAATAAAATGAGTCAATGACAACAATTTGCACATACATTGCAAAATAACGAAGCCATAATTAGGGGACTAAGAGTTGGTGCTATGGATGTTGCAATTGTAGAGGTTTTTGGGTTGCCCTCAATAGGAGAGGAATTCTCAATAGCAGACAGCTCAAGTTGAATATGCAAGACCATGTGAAATGTTTGACTCATCAAAACAAGGTGCTAAATGCCTATCTCTATCCTAATTATGGGTGACTGTCATTGTGTATATTATAAGGTATTTGACATGTGATAATATATAGTCCTAGCTTTACACAATGCATTTCAAATTGTTGCACCATTAATATCATAGTAGTCTAGTGAATGTTCCAAATTATCCATATAATATACTAAAGAGGATGTCCAGAGTATAAAATAAAAGAGAATCAATCATCCCTGTCTGGTGCTTTTGTAATATAAAGGAATTTAACTTCTCAATTTTCAAATTACTCTTGGGAAGACTTTGGCGTATGCAATAACATTAATAAATAAACCTTTGACACTTGTTTTGGTGAAGATTAGGGCACAGAGAGAAATTGATCCGCCTGGGATAATGAGCCACCTAAGCAAAACAAACAACTAGAGGAAGAAATAGAAAAAAATGTGCCTTCTCCTCCACCAAGTGGCTCACCTACATGCAGCCCTCATGAGCAGCTAGTCACAGGAGTGTAGAAGGGTCAGCTTGTAGCTTCTAGAACGCAACCAGCAACATCATAGCACAAAAGCCCTATTTCTCAACAAAAACCCTCTATCTTTAAATCATGCAAAGAAACAGTATCCTTCTTCCTTCTCAACTAAAAAGAAACCAAGAAGACATAAGCAGCCAAGGCTACACCCACATCACCTCAGGGCAATAGTAACCATGAGAGAACGAATGCCTTCTAAACAAAATGATTTTTTTATGTTGAAACTGACTCAAAGAGGGAAAACTTATTCAATGATAGGGGGTAGGAAACAAATAAACAAACAAGAAGCATGCAACAATTGTATATAGAGTCAAGCCCAAAACCGAAGTCTAAGAAAGACCTATGCACAGCCAAGAAAAAGGCTAAGTGTCCCTGTAGCCTAGGGTAGCTAGCAGAAGGAAAGAGCTTTCTCTTTGAGTTTGAAGATGGCATGCATTTGGAGGATGAGAAGGATTTATTTTTAAAGGAAGGAGAAGAAATCGATGAATTACAAGCAGCTCTCCAGAGAATTAAGGAATTGAAAGAGCAGTTGAAAGAATATCAGCAGCAAGAGTTAGGATTGGAGGGTAAGGTTAAGGACTTAGAGAGTCAGTTGCAGGTTTATCAACAACAAGGAATAGGGCTAGAGCGGTTGGCACAATTGGTCGTTATAGAGATAAGCAAGAAAGCATTAGTCTCTGCTCAAAAGAGTGGCCCTCCTATGGAACCCCCAACTCCTACACTATTAACTCTTGGATTAACATTGTACAATATAATAGAAGAGTGTGCTCAATTATAATTTATAACTAATATGGGTGAAGATATCATTTGTAGGGAGCCATCAAACCACACACTACTATTGACATATCAAGATTGCTTACCCTTTTTTGAACGAGAAGGTTGGCTAGACAATTTCCTAAAGCTGACATATTACAATGAGTCAATGACACAACAATTTGTATATATATAGCAAAACAACAAAGCCATAATTAAGGGACTAAGAGTTGATGGTATGGAAGCTACAATTGCAAAGGTTTATAGGTTGCCCTTGACAGGAGAGGAATTACCAATTGCAGCAGATGCAGTGGCAACTTGAGCTGAATTTGCAAGACTAAGTAAAAGGTTTGACTCATTGAAACAAGGTACTAAATGCCTCTCTCTATCGTGGTTATGGGCATCTGTCGTTGTGCATATTATAAGGTATTTGACATATGATGGTAGACAACCCTTGCTATACACAACACATTTCACATTGTTGAGTCATTTACGGCATAGTAGACTGGTGATGTTCCAAGTTATTTGTATAATATACTAAAGAGGATGTTCGTTGAATATAAAAGAAAAAAGATTCAATCAAACCTTGTTCCACCATTGTCTGGTGGTTTTGCTAATAAAAAGGAGTTTAACTTTTCAATTTCCAAATGCCTTCTGGGAAGCCTTTTGTGCATGCAATGACATTAATAATAGACCTTTGAGGCCTCTTCCATTTGAAGAAGTTATGGTAGGGGAACAAATTGATACACCTGGGATATGATCTACTTGAGAAGAACAAACCACCAAAGGAAGAAATAGAAAAAAAACATAAATCTCCTCATCAAGTGCCTCACCTACACTCAGCCCTCATAAGAAGTTGGACACAAAAGTGTAGGAGGATCAACCTGCAGCTGCTGGAAAGCAACCCACAACATCATAACATGAAAGCCCTGCTTCTCAACAAAAACCCCCTGTCTCTAAACCACACAAAAGAAAACATTCCCCCTCTTCCTCCTCAGCTAAAAAGAAACCAAGAAAACATAAGCAGTCAAGGTTGTGCTCACATCACCTCGGGGAAAAAGGAACTATGAGAGGATAGACACCTTCTAAATAGAAGAATGGTTTTGTATGTTGAGACTAACTCAGAGAAGGAAAACTTATTAAGGGATAGGGAGCAAGAAATAAATAAATAGACACGAAGCATGCAACAATTGTATATAGAATCAAGCCTAGAACCAGAGTCTAAACAAGTCCTATACACAACCAAGAAAAAGGTTAAATCTAAAGTTGACGACTATAAATAAATTCTTCAAATCTAAGCACAACTATGAATCCTGTGTGAATCCACCATAGATTTGATTATGAGAAATTTTTCATCTACAAAATCAAATAACTCCAAGGTTTTCATCCTAGGATTTCTAATCGAACTTGCAGTCCAAACTTAAAATGAGATATAGATATGTCCAACATGTGCAAATGAGCTCCTCATTCCTCATTTATAACTTCCTCAAGAACTTTCGAGAAGTTATAATTTTAAATTCACCTTTTGACCCCACAAACTAACTTTATTTTAGTTCTACTTTATAACTTAGTCACTTTATGTAAATTAATTAAATAAAGCTACACCCAAAAAACTTAAGGCAATGATAGGGAGCAAGAAATAAATAAATAGACATGAAGCATGCAACAATTGTAACTAGAATCAAGCCTAGAACCAAAGTCTAAACAAGTCCTATACACAACCAAGAAAAAGGTTAAATCTAAAGTTGGCGACTGTAAATAAATTCTTCAAATCTAAGCACAACTATGAATCTTGTGTGAATCCACCAGAGATTTGATTAGGAGAAATTTTTCAACTAAAAAATCAAATACCTCCAGGGTTTTCATCCTAGGATTTCTAATCGAACTTGCAGTCCAAACTTAAAATGAGATATAGATATGTCCAACATGTGCAAATGAGCTCCTCATTCCTCATTTATAACTTCCTCGAGAACTTTCAAGAAGTTATAACTTTAAATTCACCTTTTGACCCCACAAACTAACTTTATCTTAGTTCTACTTTATAACTTAGTCACTTTATGTAAATTAATTAAATAAAGCTACACCCAAAAACTTAAGGCAACATAATTTAATTGATTAAAATATTACCTTTTAATTGTCTAAATTAGCCAACAGGAATAAAATAGGCTAATAAAATGTCCCAAATGCCTAAGACGGGGTAGGGGACATTATAGAAAGGGTGTATACATAAATGTGTATAATATGTATGGTTAAGATAAAATTATAAAGGTGCATATAGATAGATAAATGCATTCATTTTAGGTGAGAGAATTAAGATGAAATTATGAGGGTGTATACAAGTAGATAATGCATTCATTTTAGATGAGAGAAATATGGGTGTGTGCCATGTGTAAAAATAGAAAGATAACTATGCATACCTATGCGCATGCACCCAAACACACACAATATAGATACTAAGAAATATATATATAATTTGTTAAGCATATGTATGTGAATGAGTGACTATAGACAAATAGGTGGATGATTGTGTAAATATGGCTGCATTGATGAATAAATGTGACTACATCTATATAGATATGTTCTATAGATATACACACGTATATTTGGATGTATATGAAAGGGAGTATTAAAATAATAAAATATGATCAAAAGTGTCCTGTAAGCAAACAAATTATTAGAATGAATGACTATGCCTTCCTATAGGTAACCAGCATGAAATATTTAGGTCTGTATATGGGAAAGTAAAAGATGGACAAACATATATCCAACCAAATAAATATATATCATGTGTGTTTTCCAATGCATATAATTATTAATGCCTTTGTTTATTCATAGATGCATAGAAATCATTGTCATAAATGAGTGTGTGCCATATGTGTCAGCGTATATATATAAAATAGAAAGATAAGTATGCACAGAAAAATATAACCAAATGAATATATATTTATGTAAAATATATATAATCGTATAAATGCAATTGTACTATTGCCTCAACTAACATTGGTACTTTTGGCATTTCATTTTGTCAATCTTTTCTCATCCTCTTGTAAACAAGGATATTTGTGCAGCCTTCTTATGAATTTGTCTTGTGTGTTTCAAGAGTGAAGATTCATTGCAGAAAACCAGGAAGCTACAACATCTTTCACATTTCAATACCAATCTATCTCAAGTTTCCCATTAGTTTAATTTTACTCTGCACTTCACTGTTATTTGTATCTTCGCTACTCATGGCAAGTTTCTACTAATATGTGTGAACGGATTGAACAGCGTCTATATTTACTGTTGGTTTCCACATTATCCATCTTGGACCTAAAACCTTTATCCACTCTTTCATCATCCGATAAACATGAATTATTTGTATTTGTCTATTATCTTCTTTAAAAGATGCCTGCTCACTCACAAGGTGTATCTAGATTCTAGAATAGTCAATCTGCACGCAACTTCACTTTCTTCCTTAGAGAATTTGTCACCTTAATCACATTCCTCAGGGTACACTTGAAGACAAACAAATCCCCAATAATGCACCTCATTCTTTCATTTCCCAGTGAAATAGGTAGCCATCCAGATCATGACATTATGTGAATAATGCTCTAACCGATATGCCATTCTCTATTGTTTGGAATGACAACCAAATTTTAAATCGGAGGTCTTCGCGTTTATTACAAATTGATACTAACATGATGTCCCCATTTACCAGATTTGTATTATTTCAAATAAGACATCTAAATAATTTTTCTAACCATTAATGATTTTTTATTTCTGTTAAATATCTCATTTATCTACCCCTAATTCCTTAGCGTTTATTACAAATTGATGCTACCATGATGTCCCCATTTACCAGATTTGTATTATTTCAAAAAAGACATCTAAAATAACTTTTCTAAACGTTAATGATTTTTGACTTCTATTAAATATGTCATTTCTCTACCCCTAATTCCTTCCATTCTTGGCTACATACATCAGCTTTTTCTATAATTTTCTCTTCTTTCAATTGCTATACACCCTAAGATATCATGATATTAAAAATGTGGCAATACACTCATAATTGTCATAAACTCTCCACACATTAATACCATCATAATTACCTGCTTTCTCTCTTCCTTTCTTGGGTCATCTTCTTAGTTTTTCCTAGCATTACCTAGGGCTTGGTGAAAGAAGCATGTCCAGACTGCAGCTGATTTTAACGTGGATGAGTAATACTGACAGGAATTTCCTCTCCCCTAACTAGTAGAATCTTTTAATTCTAGCAATTTCTCAATTTTAGACATGCTGAGGCATTACAAGTCAGATCATGGGAGCATTTTTAGCACAGTTTCCTAAAGATTGGCGGATGGTGGAGACGTTAAGATGAGAGGTAACTCTTTTCTACATTTTCTTTTCTTTGTACCACAGGCTGGGCACAAGGATGAACTCTACAAATGGGACTCCTCTGTTCTTTAAAAAAGGACTCAGGTATCTCAAAAAGCGGAAGCCAGTGGGAAAAGAATTGAAGATTTTTGAAAAGGTCCTATATTTGGAAAAATTCATTGGTTTTGTTATGGAGTCGTGGCAAGTCGGGTTACTATGAGTGAGCAAGAGAAGAAAGTTTTGAAGTGCTTGAGGTAGGAACTTCATAGGAGATTTCATTGGTACTGTTACGAGTTTTGATAGCTTTGAGTTGGGGAAGTTATAGCAGGTCGTGACTGTTATAGTGTATCAGTCAGTCTCAGATTTGTTTTGAAAGATTCCAGTCATTGAGTGAAAGAAACTTTGATAATTTATGTTTCAGATGGGTCATTTAAAATTTGTGTTATGATAATATGTCAGCAGAAGAATTATGACGAATTGTTTAACAACTTAACTCATATTTATGTATCTCTATGCGGTGAAAGCTTGACAATCCATTTAATTTATGGATATTTTCTTTGGTTGTTCTTTCATTCATACTTACTTTCAGTTCTATTCATGTGAGCTGCCTGGATCAACAGATCTTCATTGAGTTCTTGATTTGGGACTGCATCACTTTGCCACACAATCTCTTGTGCTATGTCTTGTCCTTGCTCTCCTATCCAGGGCCTTCACTCATTGCTTCCTTGTCTAGAATGCAGGATGCCACATTTATCTTCGTCTAGCACTTAAGTAAAGGGCTCCTGAGATTACACACTTCCACATAAAAACTTGTCGTCGTCCCTTAACGACTACAATTATTTACTAAATTCTTTTGTGAAATCTCATGACTTGTGAAGTGATTAGGGAAATTCCTTAAACCAGCCTTTTCCAGAGTCACTCAATGTGGAAAGGAATGATATTGGGACTAATGATATTTTGGCATCCTCGCCATTTTAAACCACATAGCTGATTTACAAGCTATTTAATGTGCCGTAGCTCTACCTTTATTCAAGAGTCTAAAGCGTGCAAATTAACAACAGTTTGTACCCCGAGCATGGAATGCATAAACCAAATCACTCAATTAAGCATGTTTATAATCCCCATATTCACAGAATTTTGACGCATCTAGTGAGTGGCTTGGCTATCGTCTTAAATTCCGCTAAAAGCTATAATACATTCCGACTCTCCTGACCTCAACACCGCATGAGGAAACCTGACCACATAAGTCTTAACTACTGAGGTCCTGCAGGTCTCTTGTAAGATTAAATCCATATAAGAGCAATCAATTTCAATGACGGCTTCAGATGGGATATCTCTTATTTATCCATTTTTACTAGCTCTCCCTAACAAATACAAAAGAGGTGTTATCGTCCTAGTTATTCTAATTTTGAGTTGTTTGCCCTCAAGTCGTTCCATATGACTAATATATGTGTGTCTAGAAATTGATTCTACGACTCAAAATCCACATATCATATCTACAGCTGTTAAGATTCCGGTTTCAATTGTTGACATATAACTACAAGATATCGTCATTGTCCCCTTAAATCGTTCCAAATGTAACGTCACCTCCAAAGGTTAGGGCTTCCAGAAACACCAATCGCAAAATCAAATTCAAAACAATACACGTACAAAGCGACACTTAAACGTCGCATATTTTTCTGTAAAACATCCCGAGCTAAATTAATGCCAAAGAATTCCTACCGTAATAACGCTGCTGCAATCTACTTCATTTACAAGGATCGACATTCTAAAGCGATTGTTTAGGAATAGAGAGTTGCAAGTTGACACCACAATGCGCAAAATTATTCCATCTTCCTGATTAAGCCTTGTAGTAAAAAGATTTGCAAACTTTTACATCACAAACCCTAAGGACTGTTACAATCTGCAAGAATACGTCCCTTCCGTTCAGAATTTCCTCACACTTATGGCAAAAGATACACAATGAATGTATACATTAACGAGCTTTGTCTTGCATACCTTAACCTGCAAGCTCCTCGCCTCCCGACCATCAAAATTATCAGACTTGAACAGAAAATGTCATGCCTTCACAGAAAGTACACACAGTAATAATTGATGCGAGTTGAAACGAGCGCAAGAAGAATATAAGTTTGAATCTCCTGCCATACAGCCTCGGATCATTCTTCGCTTTGTGAAAGGCATTTATTTTGTTATGATTGAAAATTACCGTCCAGGTTGCAAATTAATTTATGCAAGCGTTAGTTGATTGACACGTGGACGGCGCAATTGTAATGGCTTGAAAAAAGGTTTAGGATCTTGTTTTGGTTACTTACAGATGCTGAATATTGCAGCACACAGAAATATTACCCACGAGCACTTTCCAACAATTACCTTGTATTTTTTCTACGGTTAGTTACTCTACCTTGGTCCATCTGACACGTGGATGGCTGAGAGCATTTGATCTCAATAAAAAGTTTCACATTGGATTTGTTCAAAATTTCACATTTCATTTGTAAAACCTCTTTTACGTGATCTGGTAACCTAACAGCATCGGTTGTATCACAAGAAAAGAATAAGGATTTTTAGGAGGTAACTTACACAATGAGCCAATTTTATAAGAATTAAGATATTCTATTTAACATATTATATTCTATATAAGCTAATGTTATAAACATTGGTTTTAGTTTTGGTTTATGAATCATTAAAAAAGTCAAAGCACGCATCCAAAGTACAAATAGTGTATTTATTAAATAGGTATTATGCAAAAATTGTCAATAAACCCATCATGGGTTGTTGTACAGAGACTAGAAAAACATATAGTGATTCAAAAATCAAAAGATAACATGACATTCTACATCTGCCACAACATAAAAGAGAAAAACATTCATTTGAGCCCAATCAGGACAAGCAACATGAAAGCATTTCGTACAATGTGGTCATACACCACCCAAACAAACATCCTAGGATCACAAGTCATGACCACATGTTGGGAGGATAATCCATGTTGTTGATATGTATCAACCCAATAGCTTCGTTGGGAAGTATTCCCACCAAGATCTAGTGCAATCCCCCAAGTGAAGGTGCACCCCCTCGTTCACTACCTAATTAGCAACCTATTTCTCTTTCCTACTTATGTGAGACAGCCTAACATCTTCAAAATCATAGATAAAGCTTTTCATTGCCTCAATGATTGCTTCCAATCTTCGATTCTTAATATCTTCACCCTACATCGTCTCTCTCACTAGCTTTCTCTCCCTCTACTTACAACTTTCTTCATCCTTTCTATTGCTACCATTATTCCCCACATGTCCCTAGTTTCCACTAAATTGTCAGTTTCAAATCCATGATCATGAGCAAATAGGCCCACGAGTTTCTCTTCTACGTCTATAAAACTCCCTTCTACTTTTCCTACATTATCCTTAGTAGTACCATCAAAGTTAAGCTTGATTTGATCAAAGTTTGGGCATTGTCAATAAAACTTACCACTCTTTTCTTTGGGTAGAATACGAGGCTAAGCAATCCATATGTACCTTGACAAAGCATTGGCCAATTGACTTTCAAATACCTAATGGCCCAATTATTATCATTGTGAATCTCGCCAAGTTCACCAATTGTGTTTTCCAATATATCACAAATTATTTTTACCATCGTTTATAAGTGTTTAAAGGTCCTTATGTTTCTCTCCAACAATATGTTCGATGCAATTATAGTGGGTGTCGTATTCCAAATCTATTGTAGCTCTGAGCTCATAATCTTGGTCACCCAATTCTCCAAGAGTTGTGGGATATTGGAAAGTAATACCTAGTCAAGCCCCTATCTTCTTAAGAATACAACCAAATCTACCAAGAAAAACCACAATGAATAAATGTATTATCATTATTATCCTCACTACTCTCACTTATGACACATCTTTATGGACCTTTCTTTCCCAATATCGACAATTTGTTCCAATTCAGTATACAACATCTCCAAGCAATCCAAAGGAAGAAACTCACCTTTGGAATCCCCTTTTTGTCCAAACATTGTTAATTTTTATTGATGGGATATTATCTTCTTTGAAAAAACTATGTATTGAAAGTTATGTTATTTGATACATTACCATCACTTTGTCTTCCCAAAACCAAGCTATCCTCCTTGATGGGACCAGCTATAGGTTGCTTTCTTATCTTCTATATTATCTCAAAGCATACTTTCATTAGGTCATCCATTGGGGCAATCAACAACTTTCAATGTCTACATGCAGAGTTTCCAATGATGTAATTTTACCATTTCACCCTCCCTATCCTCAAAGTGGTAAATTAATGGAAAATGGGAATTGTAAGACTGGGATATGAACAATGTGAATCAATAGCAAGTATAGTATTGTAAATTGTAAGCCCTTATAATTTCACACTTCTTTTTGTGCCCTTACATTAGTATGTCTCCTCATTTATCTTTCCAAGCTTATTTCTAGCCCCTTCATTGTCAAATTATTGGCATCTGCTAGTGTGGAGATTAGATCATGTGTCATGGGTCATGCATGTTCCATCTTCCACTAATCTAGTCCTTTTTGGGCGGACTATGGCAAGTTAAGCACCATAAACATTGTGGACTAGGGCACTAGGTGTCATGATCTCGATGGACTAGGGCGCTAGGTGTCATGATCCTAGTGGACAATGGCCCTAGGTATCACAATCGCTCTAGAATGGGCCCAAATTTTAATATGGTAAAATGTCAGTTCCAACCAATTGTTATTTGATATCAATATTTGCATATGATAGTTTGAGGTCATCTTAATTTATGAAATACCTTGGGAACCCTACATAAGAGCACCCTTCCTCGTTCATTATCATCTTCACTCATACACAAGTCTTCTAGACCGTGCATTATTAGCAAAATTATTCAAATTTGATTATTAAGGAACAATAGGGTGCAATAATCATCATGTCAAGAAGCTTTTATTTTTAATCTTGTTTTGAGGTGTCATGTTGTTGCATTAATACTTGGGGATCTTATTCAAAGAGCATAACCATTCATCAATGACATCAAGCTTGAGGTATAATCTTGTGACATTTAGAAGTGTACTTCAAATTAAGTTTATTTTCTAATCATCATTGTTGTAAGGAAGGTTGAATCCTCCTAAGGCTTGATTGACGCAAGCCCCTAAACAATACAAAACACCATTTTTCTCCATCTTACATGTAGATTTTTAGATCCTGAGGTGAAATGTTGTAGATCAAAAGAAGGTGAACTAAGAAAACAAGATTTGAATATTCAAAAAGTGATTGGAATCCTCTCAACTATTGACATAGTTTGTGCTTAGCAAATTAGTCTAACGGTTTTTCAAATATTTTTTGAAGGAAGTATAGGAGCGACATTTTGGTTCTAGATCTATAGATGATATCATTTTTTGGACATACTAGGGTGACGGCACCAAGTGAACTAGTCAAACTACTTTGAGCCAAAATTCTAGTGACAAGTTCCTCTCTGACTCCCCTTTTCATATTTTTGTTCATTATTGTTTTATCATACCTGCAACTCTCTGTTTATGTTTATTAGCAGTCAATTTCATGTCTTTTACCTAGTTGTTGATGTATAAAATCAATTCAAACCAATTAATAGTAAAAAGGGGAGAATACTATTCCATATCACCTTGCATCTAGCTTTTACCTACCTTAATTGGTTTGAAGTTGGATCAAGTGTTTATCTCCCCCAATGAGTTGGTTGATGTGAGTACGTTTGATCTCTAGTTTGCATAATTAGACTATCAACCACATTCACATTGAATTCATTTTGGTGAACATGTGTCTTACTCTTGCATATTTCTAATTGGAAGTATTTGTATCTAGTTTTCACCATGGAATTCACATTTAATCTGATTGGTTTGCAATTTCACATATGCTTATTAAAATTATATTTATCAAAATCTTGTGTTAGATGGTGGCTTCTCTCACTTCATATTTTTTGTGTTGATCCATTCAATTTTAATTGTTTTTCATTACAAGGATTTCAAAGATGTTTCCTACATTCACTTTCTCTCTTAAAGCTTTCACACATACTTCATGTTGTTGTATGGGGAAATTCTTGCATATGATCGTTGATTTCTTGACTTACATTAAAAAATTAGTGGATGTGTTAAAATAATAACAAAATAAACAGAAATAGGAAGTTGTTTAATTCAATGAGTTAGGAGTAAAAAGATTTACCATGAATTAATGCCAAAAACTAGGAGCATTCACCAAAGATCAAGGCAACAAAGGAGACAATATTTTTAAGGGGGAAAAGCATAAAAAAAACCCCGTGATATAATGAATGGGCAAAAATGCCTAAGAATGAGAGAGAGAGTGAGAGAGTGAGAGCCAAGCTCATACAATAGTGTTCGAGAAGAAGAATTGTGTAGTGTGTTGAAGAGAGAAGGAGAGCCATCTCTTTAATAGAGAGGTGAGGAGGGAGTTACATTGTAACTCCCATTTCTATGTATGCCACATTTCAATAGTGTGTGAGACAAGTGTAGGATTCCTCATGAGGAGGAGTATCTAAAATAAGAAATTACAAGGAAAATAACATATAGGATACCTTGGTTTATCCTAGTAAATACGACAACCAAGGAAAGATTAATTCTAACACCCCCCTTTAATCTTTACTTGGGGGTTTACAATCAAAGGGTTTTAAACCCAAATTTGTACAATGAATCTGGAATTTATCTCTAGAAAGAGGCTTTGTCAAGATATCTGCAACTTGATCTTCTCCTCTGCAGAAGATGAGGGACACTTGCCTGTCTTGGATGTGTTCTCTGATGAAGTGATGATGGAGAGCAATGTGCTTTGATC
>MU226257.1:876433-887022 GCA_018584345.1 Thuja plicata
AAATGCATAGAAAATAGATCTAGATATATCTCAATGCATTCAAATGAAATGTATGATGAAAAATGTAAATGTTTTTGTATTTTTAATGAAATTTTGTGATTTTTATTTATTTTTGACATATAAATGCAAGAGCATAAAAGAAATCTACTTTTAAATGCATGTAAGATCTAACACAAGATGCAAATCTAACACCAAAAAGAAAGCGTTGTCTATCGCGGGTTCACCAAAATGTAACATAGAAAATGTAACATATAACAATGTAACATTTGAAATCTATGGTGGAAAGATAATATATTCCTCTTCTATCCCAAGATGCACAAAGGAAAGATCCAAATTGATCAACCCAAAAAGGATCAATACACAAATGAATCAATCATTTGGAAATGAGAGCAAAGAGGAAAGTCTTAAATTCCTCGTTTTATGGAAAGGAATGATTGTGTGATAGATTTAGAATGATTAAGGATTTGAATTGAAATGGATAGGAGAAATGCACTAACCTTGAAATATTGCAGATCAAAGAATGCTATTTTCTGAGGTCTGTAGATTATTTTTGGAAAAACTAACAGATGATCCCAAACCAGAATGCAAAGACGAACAAAACCCAGAAATATTTTTTCGTTCCATTGTTGTCTTATGAAAAAGGTCGACCTTGACCCACAAATGTCAACCCTGACCCAATAATGTCGACCCTAACATGCACAGGTTCGACAGAGAATCTGTTTGCGTCGTCTGAAAGAAAGCCGAAAAGGGTATCCAGATCTAGTCTCAAATCTATAGTTCTGAACGTATACCAGCAAGAAAAAGAGTTTTGTTTGTTGTGGGGGAGGGGTTTGCCTTAGTCAAACCCCAATTTTGGAATTAACCTCAAATATATGTAATTGAAATTGCATAAAGATAAACAAAGTAAATACACGAATTCACCTTGTTTGTAAAAGTCCTTGTGGTGGATTCGAATCCGTGGATCCACAAGTATGCTTCAAAATGTGGAATGTAGAAAGGTATTATATCTTCAATCTCTTGCTTGTAGATCTCCAACACCAAGTCTTGAATGGGTTCTTTGAATTTGGAATAGGCTTAGAAGAAGGTGGATGGAGAGATCACCAAAAAGGCACTATATGGCTTGAATCCTTCAAGGGCCTCCAATGGATCTCCTTCATGAAAAATGGATGCTTGAATGGATGAATTCTTGCTTGAAATCTTACTCCTTAACTTGTTTGAATCACACTTGAAGATAGTTTGAGAATGCTTGATCACGAATTGAAGACTTAGAGAAAATGAGAGGAGAAAGCTCCCTTTTATATGAAACAAGGGCACAATCCTCTAAGGAAGCCGACATAGGATAATTAAATTCCCATTAAAGCCTTTACCCCTAGGAGAGGACCTATATTAAATATAATTTAGGAATCAATGCTTCGGAACCTGAAACAGCCGACCCGGAAGTGGGAATTAACTTTTGCAAAGACTGACATCTGGAAATTGCAAGACCCTGAAGTTTGAACCCTGGGTCAAGGTCAAGGTCGACCTTGACCTAGGTCAGGGTCGAGGTTGACCTTGACCTAGGTCAAGGTTGAGGTCGACATAGACCCAAAAGGTCAACCCTGACCTTGTAGTCCAGAATCTCAGGTCTGCAGTCCAGAATGCAGAAATCAGGCTGGAAAGAAGTGGAAAGAGGGATAGAATAGGGGGAAGCCAGGTCTAAATCAGGAACCCACTCAAGGTGCTTAACATGACCCCAAAACCACTTACTCAAAAGGCTAAACCAATCTACAATGGAAGTCTTCCATTTTCTGACTATACAATATCATTAACATATACAACTCATAACATGCAACCATGAGCTCCAAGTGTAATACATGTCACACACACACATAGAAGCTCCGACAAGATGACTAATGTCAAATATGAAAACAATCAACATATTCCAAATATCCACTACTAGAAACATATAGAAATTGTAACCATAACCATGTAATATTAGGGAAAATCACAATGATACACATGCAACCCAAATAGGTGCATACTCTCCCACAATATGTCACCATTGTCCCAAATCATACAAACATGAAATTCATGGAAGAAACCATATAATTAAGAAAGAAAATGTGTAAACCAGTAACTTTCAAGTAAACATCTCACAACAAGTATCCAATGCTCTCCATGTTCTCCACACAAAAAAATGAAAATAGATGAAGGAACCTCCATGACATCTCCCACATAACAACATATTAACAATTAGTGATAAAAAAAAAATCTCCACCCAACTTCAAATTCAATATATAATACCTATAGCATGTCCTTCTATGTACACTTCTAAGTGCCAACAATGTCAAGTATGGTCACGTCCATAAACCCCAAATAACAATCCATACCAACACCCAAACCCATCCAGTCTCTCAGACCAAACCAACACACACACACACACACACATATCATGTGATACCAACATAGATTTAAGCATCTCATAATCAAGAATAATAAACCAATATCAATCCCAATACCCAGGGAATAAGCCCAATAAACTATCTCCCAAATTTAATTATTAATGAACGTCATCATAATAACAACTCAAATGCACAAGAAGATAACCAATGCCAAACATCTCTCAAATTTAATCATCCATAATTGACCATCTACCCATAACTAAGAATCCATATCTATGATATATAAGTATAAACATAATGCACTTGAAAGGAATAATGGATGATATCTCTCAAGAAGTAAACTGTCAAGTAGACCAAGAGTGGGAATGAGAATTCTCAACGAAGAAGCCAAAATCATCATGACACAATCTAAGAACAATATTCTCTCATGTCTATACCAAGTGAATGCCCCTTGGTCTTCTCACTAAAACCACCAACCATCCCAGCACATATCTCTAAGTAGAAGAGAATACCATCATCACCTAAGTCTCCAAGTATCCATGAGTACTTGTAACTAATCAATCCATGCCAAACTCCAAATGCAACTTAGCACCATCATGAAGTAATCAAGGAAATAATACAAAGTGAATCAACCAAGATCAATATAAGATATTTTACCATAGAATCAAGAACATAAACATGAAAACAAAATCTAACCATCTCCTCCTAAGAGATAACATGCTTTATATGAACATACCAAACATTCAAATCATGCCAAAACCAATAAGCATGAAATCAAGAGTGTACCATGACATAAAAATAAAGTATATTATCAAATAAGGATAACATGTCAAATAAAATCATAAACCACACCTCAACTAAGGACCCCTTGGATCCAAGACGTCAAAATATCCAAACGTCGTGAAGATATCCATATCTTACTAGTGAACCGACAAATGTGAAATATCCTCTTGTAGCAATAGGATCTAAGGCATCCTCCAAACATCTAAATCCACATCATTAGCATAAACTCCCACTAAACTGTGATACCAAGTCATGCATGACATTATGATAACCATCTCATAAATGAGTATCCTCTATGTTTACACACACACAACTGATAAGTTACTAACATGGAGTGAGTCCAAGATCTCCATGCCAAGAAGATACAAAATCACTAACAAACAAACAAGAAACAATTTACATTGTTGCATCATCATTGTCAAAAGCTCCAACTAAAAGTGTAAATAAGTTTTCCATGACATCATGATAAACCCGTCATAAGGAAATGTCATCTGTAAGAGATCAGATAATGTGAGTGCATAGTATCATCACGAATCAAGGGCTAAACATTCTTGACATGGAAGTGCTTCCATTTTAAGACAATACAAAAATATGAGATGGTTTCATAGAGTACAGGATCTGATGTTTTATACCAACCTCCAAAGAGGGTTGGTTCCCTTGAATACTTCACCTAATATGTTCTTTATTGGGAAAGGGGAAAGAAGATTGCTTTAAAAATAACCTATAACTAAAAGTGTAAATAAGTTTTCCATGACATCATGATAAACCCGTCATAGGGAAATGTCATCTGCAAGAGATCAGATAATGTGAGTGCATAGTATCATCACGAATCAACTCACAAAATCTAACATGCCTACTAACAATCAAAGCAAAAGGAAAACAAGTAAAAAAAAAATCAAACTGAAACAATCAAACTCCAATACTACCCCTTTGAAGCTTCCATCACTTCTCTTCTCTCCATAGTGATTGTGTGGCTCTCAGTATTTCTAACTTGCAATCATGGTTGAAAGATTTGAGGAATGATTCACAATTCGTGATCTTTGAAAATGAAGAAGATTCATGATTTTAAAAAAATCCTGATTCGAACAGATAGTTGAGGTTGATCTAGAACATAATAGATCGATGATTGAAAATGATTGTGACAACCATAATTGAATCATTTTTTTAGATTTAATTGTTTGTATAAAATCCAGACTGATTGAGCAATTGGAAAAATCATGGAAAAAGGTAGCAACTCAAGGAGTTTGAATTTAGCATTTTTAAAACAAAATCAAAATCTTCAAATGTATTGCAAGATTTTTGAAATTAGAAATTAGAAATGAATGAAATGAAATTCATTTGGAATGAAATTAGGATGAAATTGGAAATTCGTGAATTTGAATTTGGAAGTGGATTTGCATTGAATTAAATTAATTACTTTAACAAAAGGAATTAATTGGTCAATTAAAATAATTTAGAATAATTACTTAAATTTTGGGAAGAGGAAATTGAATTTAATTAAATAATAAAGGCTATTTAATTAAAGGTAAAATTGTTATTAATCAAATAATGTGATTGTTTAATTAATACCAGGAGGATTTAATAAAATAATTATTAGAAAGGAATTGATTTTGGAAGAAGTGGTGTTAATAAGATGAAAAGAGTGAATTAATTAAATAATTATTTAATTAATAAAGGAAAAATTAGTGTTTTCATTACTTACAAGCGTGGGATAATTTTAGGTGTCTACAAAACCATCCTCCACGTAAGAATCAACCAAGGCCCTCACATAATCAAAAACTCAAAGTGCACATCATGAGCTCACCAAAAAATCAAAGTAACCATGAATCTCAACCAAGAAGATACACTATCATAACCAATTAGGAATCCAATCAAAGAACCTGTAAATCCAATCATGTCATTCCCTAAACACAAGAAAAATCCATGGCACCATGATCACCTTCAACAAAACATGCATTTAACTACCAATGTGTCCAACCTGTAAGCATCACATAGTGAACACCATAGGCCCCCACCATGATTGTACCTGATAACAACATCTCTCCTCTACATGACAACAAATCAGCAAACCAAGTGACTAAACTAAGCCACCAATCTAAATATGCATCAATAATTAAAAGTTCCATGGGTATAAACAACCCATATCCAAGTTATATATGCAACTTGTAAGTATAGATTGCCTAAAATACTGTACAACATCTAAACCCAACTATACAATATACATATCCAAACCAAATACTAATAACCATGTCAACATGAGAGTAATTTGAGATTTATTATACAATGACATCAACTCCAAATATCCGATCTATAACACAACATAAACTCATAATGTTACCGTAGTCAAAATAACCTATAAACAAAAAAATGACTCACTCTGCTATGCAAAAGTTTGTGCAGGTCCAAAAAGAAAACAACATTGGTAAATTGAATATTGGTAATGGCAGGCCTTCCTTGCACCATGAAAATAATTTTTCAGTCTTAAATCATGCTCCTACTCCTCCACTGAAAAACTAAGGCCCTTCTGCAAATCACATATCTAGGGCTCCAAAACTCCCTTTGTCCAGCTTTCAAAATAAGGGTTTTCACCCTCCAAACACAAGATTGATAAATCCACATCTACAGGTGGAGCTCATGGGAAATTGTGGGGGCAAGGAATCCCTAGATCCAAGACTAAAACTAGGGCAGATAACCAGTACTCTTTTTTTGGTGTTCCTTCTTTGAACAATAGAGGTTCTTCTGTGTTTTGTAGAACTGGGGCTTCAACGATCCCTCCATCCAAAGATTCATCCTTTCAAATTGGCAGGAATTGCGGTTCCACATCTATGATTGGAGCTTACAGGCAAGAGAGGGGGAAGAGAATCCTTAGCTCTATATTTTGTAAGGATAACAGGGCAAAGGCCACAAAGAGTGGTTGGAAAATCACAAGGAGGAAGAAAGAAAAATGTATTCAAAATGATAAGGCTACAATGTTTAAAAATGGAAATGCAAAGAATTCAATAAATGGCCTATGGATCATTCCAATATCTCATTGAACACCATATTTTTCTTCTGGTGCAAATCAACTACCCTTGGGAAGAAGTGCCATCATAAAGCCACATTCCACAAAATCTGAAAAATTCCCTAGGGCCCTTCCTAAGATTACAACTGCTACACCTTCAAAGCCTCATGTAAACCTCACAAAAGAAATCAAGAAAGATTCTAAAATCCCTATAGGTTTTTGACATCTAGCAAGTAATGCAATGTGTGGAGGACATTCCCATCTCACCGGTAAGCAAAATACTATTGCAGTTGTTATCAACAATAACTATGCAAAAGGATTATGGGATTATTGTAAAAAGCATGTATTATTTGCCGATTATTGCGGTGTTGGGTCTTCTATGGATAACATCATTGACTGAATTAAGAAAACTATTAGGGATAAGGAAAGTATCACAACCCTGTCTGATGATTTCCTCTTTATTGATTGCAAAGAAATATCATTAAAAAATAATTTTTTCTTTGGAGAACCAATCTTCTTTGAAGGTTTTAAGTTTAAATTTTTTGATTGGAAACCCAATTTTGATCCAAATGACTTTGGCTCTACCAAAATTCTGAGATGGAATATGATACCCAATCTCTCAGTAGAGCTCTTGCATAGCAGGATTTTGAGGAAATACGGGAATTGTTAGGAGGGTTTGAAGGACTACAGAAGATGTTGTAAACTCATCTAATGTGAAAATTTTGGTGAACTTAGAAACAAACACAAAATCTATTAATCATATTAAATTTATTACCAATCAATCCATATACTTGATTAAACCTGAATTGTATCTAGGTCCAATTAATGATCTGGTCCCAAGAAGGCAAAGCAAGCAAATCCAATTGGAAAACATTGAGGCAGAAGTTAGTGATTCCCAACATAAAACATCATAAGATATTATTATCAGATTTAATGAAGATATAGAAGGCTTTTATATAGGCAAAGATGAGAGGCCAAAATCTATCCCTCTTGTTGCTAACATACATCCCACTCAGGAAAATATAATCTACACACATAATCAGGATGATCATGAATAGGGAAAATGCACTAAGGAGCAACAGGTTAATCCCCCTTTTTCAAACACTAATAGGGAAGCAGTTGACCACACTAAGACTGGACCATAATCCTTAAACAAACATCATCTTTTGACTTAGAAGTGGAGGAAGGAGAAGTTTTGGAGAATGAAAGGGAAGAACCCCTGGAAGTGAAATCTACATAAATAAAAGGGAGCCAAATATGCATGGAAACAAGTAAGAAGAACATTGAAGGGTCAATAAAGAATATGGAAATTAAGGATAGAGATCCAATTACCAACCCAAGTATTCCCAAGGTAGGAAGAAAGTTGTTGAGACCCACACTATTAGAAGAATTTGAAAGTGAGGATATTTTGAAAGAAGCAGGAATTATCGAAAAGGATATACTTGTAGGTGTTGAATATCTATGCAATGAGGTCTTAGAAATAGTAGTTGAGAGGATAGTTGAGGAATTCATAGATGGGGAAGAAGTTAACTTAAAGAATAATGAGGCAAAAAATTATGAAACCGAGCTTGAAATGGAGAAAGGGCTATCCACTTGCAAAGAGACTGCTATCAGCATGAGAGAGTTGAATATTGCATAAATATCAGAGGTTGGTGACAAAGCTAATAATATAGACCAAAATATCATTTCATGCAATATGAGCCATTGGACCTTAGGCCTAAAACCCCATAATATATCAAGATGAATTCCTCAGGCTTGATGAACACTCATACGAACATAGCAAGTCTGCATCTTCTTCAAGAAGAGAAATGCATGAAAATGGAAAAGAATATGGTCACTGTAAGAGAATTAATAGGGGAGATCATATATGTCCATGATGAGGAGAGGGAAGAATTGAATAGCTAGTATAATATTAAGAATCATATCAGTACAATGACTTCTTCTCCTGCTGAGAATGAATTATAGACAGATGAACACAAAACTGTTAGTGGTTTTCAGCATGACCAGTTAGATCACCCACTACCTCGTAAGGAAAGAAAAGGTCTAGATTCATTTAGTTCACCTGGAGGAATTTATCAGATTCCCAAGGAATTAGAGGCAATATACAACATCATAAGAATTTACCAAGACATGGATGAGGAATGTATAATGGAGGAAGCGTATGAGGAAATAGATATGCAAATGGAAAGAGAGTTTATCCATACATTTACTGAACAAATTATGAGAGAAATGGAAGAAAAGGGGGAGATGCAGAAGAAGGTTCAGACATATAAATAGGTTATTGAAGATTCAAAGAATAATGAAGGAAAATTAGGAATTGCTAGAATAATTCTTGGACTTGATATTGCAAATTGTGAAAAATTACAGAAAAAGAGAGGAAGGAAATCTCATGTGGAGTTGAGGAAAATAGACGGGGAAGCAAAAAATCATGCCAAATTAACCACTCTATTTTAGGAAGGGAAGGGGAAGTTCCTTCCCAATGAGGAATGAAGCTCACCACCTAGAATATTAGGGTATTAAATGCGTCTAACAAACAACTCTTATTAAAGTGTAACTTAAATATATTAGAATAAAAAATCATTCTCATACAAGGAACTAAATTAAATAAAGAAGAAATGAAAAAATTCAGTAGAAAATCAAGATTATGGAGAATGGAGAGTGTAGATGTGGAAAGTGAATCTTGATTTCTAGCTATGTTATGAGATCCTAGGAAAGTTAATATTGAAATTGACATAAGAATACCCAATTGGATGGGAGGTGAGGTGCGCAGTGTTAAGAGTTCTCTAAACTTCTTCTTAATTAATGTGTATCATCCAATTAGCACTAACACTAAAAAAGACTTATGGAAGGAAATTGAAGATTATTTAAAACTTTATAAAAAACATAAATTATATTTTTGGAGATAATTTCAATGCAATTATGGATATTAGTGAAAAAAGTGGTGGAATTCAGCGAGAATCACAATCACTAAAAGATTTTAGAGAATGGATAAATAGCAACAACGTCATTGATATCAAAATGAATAATGACATATACACTTGTAACAATAGGAGGGTGGGATTTTGTAATATAACTGAAAATATAGAGAGATTTATGTTCCTTGGAAACTTTGGTACCTTCGATAATGCACTTTCAGCCTCGATTCTTACAACTTCTGGATCATATCACTTTCCAGTCAGATTAGATATCCTTGAAGAAAGTAAACCATCTAGGAATCCTTTCAAATTTGAAAATATGTGGTATCAAGGTAAAAACTTCCTAGGCTTGGTAGAAGAATGGTGGAAGGGAGAAAATTTCAAAGGATCAAAGATTTGTTTTGTTTTGTATCAAAAGTAAAGGCTCTAAAAATCAAAATACTAAATTGGAATAAAACACATTTCAAAATATTTTTATGGAAAAAATAGAGGTGGAAAAGAAGATTCAAGATCTAAATGAGGAGGTTATAATAATTGGCATGGATAATGAGAGTTATAGAAGAAAAAAAGAATTGCTCCAGCAATATGAGGATCTCCTCTTTGACGAGTAGATTTACTAGAAACAAAAATCCAAAAAGATTTGGCTATCTGAAGGAGATAATAATGCCAAATTATTTCACAATAACATGAAGTATAGGAGAGAGGTAAACAAGATCTTAAAAATAAAAAATGAGATAGGATAAATAATAGAAAACCCTCATGACCTTTCTAAGGAATTTGTAAATTTTTACCAAGACACTTTAAACAACAAGAAATTCTCAGATTTGAGTGCACAACAACAATTGTTAAACTATATCCCCAAGTTGATAACTGCAAAAGATAACAAATATCTTAATGAATAATTATCCATAGAAGAAATCAGTGCAACTCTATTCCAAGTACACCCTGATAAATGATAAGGTCCTAATGGTTTTCAGGCAAGATTTTTTCAAAAATGTTGGCATTTTCTAGGAACGGAGTTGTGGGAAGCAATTGAAAACACTGGGAAATCAGGAAGAGTGCTTCAGGAAAATAACTATACCTTCCTTACTCTAATACCCAAAAAATATAATAATGAGGAGCTAGGAGATTTCAAACCTATCTCCTTGTGCAATACAATTTATAAGATCCTATCCAAAATCGTTGCTAATATGCTAAAGCAATTTTTACCAAAAAATATCTCAGAAGAGCAAACTGGTTTTATTTTGGGGAGATTAATATTTGATGGTATAATTATAGAATTGGAATTAATTCACTTGGTTCAACTGAATAAGGAACCCAACATGCTCATTAAACTAGATATCCAAAAGGCTTATGATAAAGTAGACTGGAGATTCCTATGTAGATGTCTTGAAGCATTTGGATTTTCAAGACAATGGATTAACATTATTTTTAATTGCATATCTACTCCCAAAATCTCTTTATTACTCAATGACACACCAAAGGGATATATATATATATATATATATA
>MU226257.1:887257-902202 GCA_018584345.1 Thuja plicata
CATTTATAGTATTAAAGTTATAGGAGTACCTAATGCCACACATCAACAATTTGCTGATGATACCATATTACCCAGTAAAAATGTGAAATCGGATGCCAAAAATTATAAGGAAATCTTAACTTTATACATGAAAGCATCAGGTCGGAGAGTTAACGTAAATAAATTTGATATATTATTCCTTAACACTAGTAAGAGTTTTGAAGATCAAAATTTTCATATTCTTAGTTATAAGAAAGGATAATTCCCTTGTCTAGATATTTGGGAATGACCTTGGATAGAGGTAGCAGAACCAACAAATTTTTGGATACTTTCACTAAGAAAATGAACCAAATAATGAAAATTTGGAAAGGGAAATGGTTATCCAATGCTGGAAGGACAACTATGATTAAGTTACCACTCTCAGCAATCCCCACGTATCAAATGTCATGCTTACCTTTAACCCAAGGTGCTAAAGATAAATTGGAAAATAAATTGAGAACCTTCTTTTGGCAAGGGGTTTCCAGAAATAAGAAGATGTTGTTAATAAAATGGGAAAAAGTTATGTATACCTCTCAAACTTGGTGGACTTGACATTAAAAATATAAAAATGGTAGAATTTGGCATTAGGGAAAAATCTTGTATGGAAGATATATAAGGAACCTAATAGAAAATTGGTTAGGATCCTCACAAATAAATATATTCAATCCAATGACCCTACTAGAATCTTCAGAACCAACAATCCACCAAAAAGATCTAGAGCTTGGAATTTTATCTTAGATTATAGAGAAATAGTCACGAAAATACTCACTTGGGATATTGGATATGGAGAATCATCTCTCTTTTGGGAAGTTTCATGGGGAGGATATGCCTTTATGGATACACTTATATCCCCTAGAACTAAGGAGGTTTTATCCAACTTATGGGGGAGGAAATTGAAAGACTATATCGATATTTTGACAGTAGACCCCAATCTGGCATAGAATTGGAGATCCCTAGAGGGAACCTCACTTTCAGAAAATGAAAAGAAGAATTAAACAAAATATTGAAGTCTAGACAATTTGTTATTAAAAATAGGGAAAATAGATTAATATGGACAAGATCTAATTCTGGATCATATAAGGTCAAAGATGGATACAACTCCTTAATTAAAGCTCAACAGTGGTAGGAAGTGAATCTTCCCTTGAATTTATATTGGGACAAAGTATGCCTACCAAAAGCAGGCATGTTCATATGGGTTGCTTCACAAAAATGAATTCTAACAGTTGAATGGTTCAGAAAAAATGGTTTTGAAGGTCCCTCTAGATGTTCTGTGTGTGAACATCAAGAAGAGCTAGCTAATCATATATTATTAAATTTTCCTTATGCCTGGAAATGTTGGAAATGGTTATGTAGGAAGCTACATTGGAAATAAACTATGTCTAACAAATTGGTTGACCACTTAAGAGCATGGTCTACTATCCATAAGAAGAGTTTATACCACATCATTTGGAAGGTTGCCCCTTCTATACTCATATGGTAATTATGGAATGAACAAAATAAAAGGTTATTTCAAGGTAAAAAGATGAAGAGGAAATGCCTTGAAAATAAAATTGAAGCGTGTAATGTGGAAACTATCAATAATAAATTAAGGAATATGAATCATGTAGATGGTGTATTCTCCTATTGGGATAGTATTATTAGAAAGGAATGGTTTGGTCTTATAATCCCCCCTCAGTATGGTAAGGATGGGAAGGAAAGTAAAGAGGTGAGAGATACATGTAAATGGAGTACTCCACAATATGGTTGGTAGAAATTTAATTTTGATGGATTTTGTGAGGTAATCCTGGTGTAGAAAGAATTGGTTGTGTAGTTCACAAGTGGGATGATAGCAAGTGTGGTAGATTGTCCAAACCTATTGGGGAGATAACCAATAATTTGGAAAAATTGGAAGATCTAGTAGAGGTCCTACTCCTTTGCTAAGACCTTAGAATTCAACAACTAGAAATTGAAGGAGACTCAAAAATCATCATCAAAGTTCTCATAATAGGAGGCACTCTGAATTGGAAGTTAAACACTAGATTAGAAATGGTCATTGGGCTCCTTGACCACTTCAACCACACTAAGTTTAACCATATTTGCAGAGAGGGTAATAAGCTCGTCGATGAACTTACAAATATGGGTGTTGATGGTATTCATTTGGATAAAATAGAAAATCACGCATGTCCTTCCTCAAATGTGGTTTAGTTATCCATAGATGTATACTTAACTATTTCCATAGCCCTCTAGTTCTTTACTATCTAAGTCTTTATAGAAATTTTGGCATAGATTAAGGAATAGAGTTATATAAACATAGAAATGTTCCTCTTCACATAGATAAATTAAAAGATATAGAATTCCTCATACAAAAATAAGGTAAGGATTCAATCAGCCTTTAATATTTTCACATCTATACTATTCACTTTATTCAGATTAAGGATAGAAATATCTAAATATTGAAATCTTATTACTAATATTCACAAGTAAAATATCTATAAAAAAAACATCTAGAATAGTATTATAATAGTTGAAATATTTGGATGTATATAGTTTCTATGAAATAAATGAAGATTATAATCTCTATGTCCGCCTAGGTTTCAGTTTGATAGTATATAGCACAAAATTGATGATACAAGGACTAGCTGGATTTTGGATATAAATAGAACATGATAGTTGTCAAAGTTTTTAAATTTGAATTTTAATATAGTTTTGTACGAATTTGCCTAAGGAAAAGAAATAATATGTCAAGATCTAGAAGCTCAATTGATAGCACAAAGAAGAGAGACAAAATGATATGATCCTCAATTGACTGGATTCCAAGATGATCAATAATAATAAAAAATCGATGAATACAATGTAGGAGTGCCTCAATATATAGGCAATGTAATAAGACTACATGATAAGGAGATGATAACCTATCAACCAAACTAGGTGAATCACATGTCCACAAAAGGTGGATCATCCTCGATTATACAATGAAGTATGTGAAAACACGTGCAACAATGAGAGGATGATAATGTGATAAGAGCACTAAAGGTGGATCTCACACATGAGATAACAACTAACTCCACCTAATATGAAATTCTCCTACAACATGTGCTAAAATTAAATGCAAACTCCTATGTGTCTACATGAAAACTAATATGAAAATGCATTATCCAAAGTAAACTTAAGTAAAGTGTAATTAGAATTAATTACTTACACCAAAACCCCCCTTAAGTTCAACTTTGGGGAATTCACTTAAGCTCACAATGCTAGATGACACTGCATGATGGGTCTCAACTACTAGGACATGTTAGGTACTCATGTACAACATGAAACATAAAAATATATGCAATGCAATCTCTCATAAAGCAGATAAAGAGGGAAAACCCCATGGGAAAAACCCTCCCCTAAAAAGAGAGATGAAAACAAGATGCATGGATGGATGGAGTAATCAAGACCCTCCATTACAACATACATCATGTATATACACTAGAGAAGTATGAAAAAGATAAAACCCCATATGACGAAAAATTCCCCCATAAGAGAGATAAGGTAGCCCCCCTCAATGTGGAATACCCATCAGTGATAGTTGCTCCAGGATGAATGTATAAGTTCATCCATGAAAACTAAACAATGTTCCTCCCCTTAGGAAGAAATGAATATCATAGGTGTATATGAGATGTCTCCCCAATCTGTAGGAAGAATCCTCAAGAAGTATGATGTCTCTGAAAACTTCTCAAATGTCCTTGTGTCGATATTGAAGGTTGCCCCTTCCAACACTGTTGAAAAGAGAAAGGCATGATCTAACAAGGATGCATGTAGAAAATGTCCCAAAGAACCAAGTGTCTCCCCTAATGATAAAGAAACCTCTTGCAACTATTGTACATAAGGATCCACAATCACATCAACCTCAAAAGACTGATCATGTAGAGAATGGACAAGAGGGTCATAGTGTTCTCTCGCAACAACTGAAAAAGGATCATCTTCATCAAAGAGAATATGTATATCATCAATTATCTCTCCCATGTCTACAATATAGGACTCCACAAACAAACCTACAATTTTTGTCAAGTATTCATCCTCTGATGTTGTAACTGGAAGACAAGGTGTACCCAACTGTACTGAATCACATGGACCTATCACTCTAGCAATGTATGCATGTGGAATATGTTGATGTTGTGACTTTGTCCTTTAACTATCTAAAGGATCCCCCACAAGTGAACCTTTTGAATCAAGTATTTGTCTAACCCAATTGAGGTCTAGTGGAAGAAGATGAAGAATGTGTATCCCCAACCTTAAGTTTACCAAGCAAAGGTGTAATCTTGCATATTGATGTTGAGGTAGATGAACCATCTGAATCACTACCACTGTTGTCACTATCAGTTTCCATAATGTATAAAGTATGGAAAGGAGTAGAGGATAATCTAGGTGAACTTTTGTGAAAGTAAACATTCCTCTCTATGAATATCTCATGAGTCTCAGGATCGATAAGTCTATATGCCTTAATAATTTTTTCATATCCAATGAATATACAAGTTCTTCATGGAGGTGCCTTGCATTTTTGTGAAGATATGTGTGCCCATGCTAGACAACCAAATACTCTAAAGTGTTTCACAACTGATTTTCTTCTACATTATGCCTCAAAAGGAGTGATTCGATCTATTGCATTATGAGGAGATCTATTAAGGATGTGATTGGCACAACTTATAGCTTCTACCACAAGTTATGGATCAAGAGACTTTCCTTTAATCATGCAACTTGCCATTTCCTTAAGAATTTTAATCTTCATTTCTGCAACTCTTGTATGATGTGGACTAAATTAAAGTGGATTATGAAGATCAATACCCTCAAGCTCAAAAAAGTATTTAATTCTTGAGTTCACATATCCTCTTTCATTGTCTATATGAAGAACCTTGATGACTTTACTTGATTTCTTTTCAACATGAGACTTGAAGGTGAGAAACTTGTCAAACACTTCATTCTTGTGACCAAAAAAGTAGACCCGTGTGTAGCCTAAAAAGTCATCAATGAAGGTGAGGACATAGCAACCCTTGCTAACTGGAAAAGGGGCCCACTAGAACACAATGAACCACCTCAAGAACAATTGATGCTCTCCAAGACTTCCCTTTTTCAAACTTCTCTTCTAGATGCATATCTGTTGAACAAGTTTAACATTCACCCTTAGAAAATTTGATTTTAGGTAGACCTTTGACCATATGTGTTGAGCTAATTTGATGAAGATAGTGGAAATCAAGATGTCCATACCGCTCATCCCATAATTTACTATGTGATTGTATATGTGTCAACGAGGTATGTGAAGGAGACTTAGGCACAAACTAGGAGAAAGAATAAAGCCTTGTGTCATGATTAGATTTACCCACTACAACCAATGAATCATCCTTAAGATTTCACACCATTATGGAATCAGGATGGAACTCAACTTTATTTCCACCTCCATAGTGAGTGATTTGGTAAATTGAAAGGAGATTTGTGCTAAGGTTAGGAACATAGAGAACATCCTTGAATGTTCCATTTTCCATCTCAACTTTTCCTTTCCCTTCAACTTTTACTTGTGTTTCATCCCCTACAAAGATGTTAGGTACCTTAGATAGCTCCAATGAATAAAATTGCCCCTTTGAAACACCCATATGATGAGTGGCACACAAGTCAATAATCCATTCCTTTGAAGAACTTCTACTTTCCATAAATGCTTTCTCTTTTCCCTTTGAAGTGGATGGAGATGAATCCTTGGAAGCATTTGAAACATTGATTTTGTTCTTATTGAGTGATTTTTCCAACTCATCGATCCTCTTAGTCTTGCAATGATGCTCATCATGATTTGGTTTCTTGCAATATACACAAAGTAGTTTATCCTTCTTCTTGTTTTTTCCCTTCTTGTTGTAAAAATAATTGCCTTTTTGTGAGGAGGAATATTGTTGTGTCATCGAGTGTGATTTTGGATTCCACTTTTTTTTGTTGTCATTGAAACTTTTTCCACCTTTATTTCTCTGGTTCTCATTATTAGCCACCAATTCCATAGACTTTGAAGACTTGAGAATACTCATATCCATCAATTTTGATTATTCCTGCATCAACATTTTTGCAAATGGATCAAATGAAGGCTTAGTGAAGGAACTTTCCATGGTCAACTTATGAGTATTGTAACTCGAGACAAAAGTTTCATATTATGAAGGAAGCCTCTTCAAGATGTGATGAATAAACCTATCATCCTTCACGAGATTACCAAAATCCTTAAGTAGTGCTCTCACCTCATTGGATTTGTTTGCATAGTCTCAAATTATGTCAAAATTTCTAGGATCCAAGAGAAGAAGATCATCCTCAATTGAGAATCCCTTTTCCTCATCCACTTTACCATGCAACTCTTCAAGTTTTTCCCAAGCACCATTGACATCCTTAAAGCTTAAAATCTAGAAGAAGAGATCTTTATGAACACAACCCCTTATAATTCCTAAAGCCATATTGTCTTTAATTTTCCATTCTATTTTTGCATCATAATTAGTAGGATCTACAATTGTACCATCTACAAAGAGATTTAATCCCTTTTCCATTAATTTACTCCATACCATATCTTTCCACGTGGAATAGTTATGTGAAGTTAACAATGGACATTTAGGTGAACTTATGATGCAAAAATGAAAGATCACAAGAGAGAAAGATACACAAGCACACAAGACACCCTTCCAAATTCACTCAATCAAAGAACCCCCCACCCCCCCCCCCCCCCCCCCCCCCCCACAAAAAAAAAATTATGCTTTTGGCACTTTATATCTAGTGTGTGTACAATTGCCACTTGCCAAAATGGGCCAAAGTGGACTTCTGATATTGATTTTTACAACCACCTTAATGAGGCCAAATCATAATCAAATTAATATTGCTAAGGATCAAATCAAAATCCAAGCATTACAATAATCATACAATGGCAAAAAAAGACCTAGATTTGAAAGAGATATTTTTCCCAAACAATTATATAATCTGATGGAAAATCTAGAAAGTACTCAAAACATTATTCACTTTAAAAAAAATGGAACCTGAAAATGTGTCCGTATGAGCCCAAACGAAGCCTCTGAAGTTGCAAAACTGAGGATTAGACAAGTACAGTTTCCAAAAACTACAAATTCTACAAATTTCGTACACCAAACCAGAAACTAGTTGCACCAATGAAAACTTCAGGAGATTCTACCTAAAATTTTAAAAAAATTGCACTAAAAAAGGAGTATGTATGACCAAGTTATGGCTCTCCAAAGCCAACCTACAAATCTAAAAATACAAATATTGAGGGGGTAGAAAATTCAAACCCTGTTGATGTCATCCAACTTATGAGCTTAAATTTGACGGTCAAATGGTCATCACATCAGTGTAAAATTGCCCAAAAATGACGGTCAAACCACCGTCAAATTTTATGACATGAAATGATGATGTAGACACTATCTTAAAATTGACGTTCAAATGGGCGTAAAAGAAAAAAGAAAACAAGGCTCAATGACGACTATATGGGTGTCAAATATAAATCACTGAAAATCTTTGTTAGAGAAAAAATATACCAAGTTTGCCCACATGGATTTCTGATGTTGACTTGGCAGTCATGCTTGCAGGCATGACAAATTAGGTAGATGTTGACGAGGCAACGCATGGTGTGTCCTGATTTGCTGGGATCACCGCTGGGTAGGGAGGAGTGGCAGTGGCAGTGGTCTAAACTGCACCGAGATTGGAGCTCACCAAGCTCAAGCTCTTCCTATTGCAGGTGTTGTGGGACGTTTAGTCCCACATTCACCATATGTCAAATTATTTAGTATTTATATATACCCCTCCGTAGACAATGAAGTAGCTAAGAAGCCAATGTGGTTTGTAAGCATCCAATGTTGGATTGGCGATGACACCTCTCTGAGTGTTGTGTGTCGTGGCTCACATGGGGTTGGGACTTGGTCGCCCAATCCTATGCTCTGTCGGATCTAATTGATGTGATTGTTCTGTCACTTATACTCTGTAAAAGCCGATTTGACAAGAAAGAGGGTAGGGTACCCTGAAAACAACCTTAAATTTTGCAAGGAAAATATAACAACGAAAATAGAATAATGTGCAGATCCAAAGGATTTTTTTATTTTATAATTTTGTCAGATCTGTACCGTCATTGTGCAAATTGGGCCAAGGGCTCGATTTGCAAAACAAATTTGCCTCATATTTGAATTTTGCCTAATATAGGCAAATTTATAGTCAAAATTCACTGGAAGTGCCACCCAGATGCAATGATAAGGTCAGATCTTTCTCTACACACTTCCACAAGAAGCTACACCTTCAAATTGAATCATGGTCCTCCAAAGTTGAAGCAAAAACTCTCCAAATGGCTATGCAATGAAACCTTATATCACTCTGATACCATGTAAGAATTTTCCTAAGGAAAAGAAAGAATATGCCAAGCTCTAGAAGCTCAATTGACAACACAAACAAGAGAGACAAAATGATATGATCCTCAATTAACTGGATTCAAAGATGATCAATAATCAAACAATAATCAATGAATACAATGTAGGAGTGCCTGAATATATAGGCAATAAAATAAGACTACATGCTAAGGAGATGATAACCTATCAACCACACTAGGTGGAATCACATGTCCACCAAAGGTGGATCATCCTAGATTATACAATTAAGTATGTGGAAACATGTACAACAATGAGAGGATGATAATGTGATAAGAGCGCCAAAGGTGGATCTCACACATGAGATAACAACTAACTCTGCCTAATATGGAATTCTCCTACAACATGTGCTAAAATGAAATGCAAACGCATATGTGTCCACATGACAACTAATATCCAAATGCATTATCCTAAGTAAACTTAAGTAAAGTGTAATTATAATTAATTAATTACACCAACAAGTTTAATGAATATAAATATTGGGTTTCTTTTCATTTGAGGCTATCATTGAGAATGCTTTTTATGAGCCTTGTTTTCTTTTAAGGGAAATTTTGATTAATTTAGTTTTAAGCTACAATAGCATTCGTAGTATGGTTAATTAAATGAGTCTCAGTTAAATGATAGATTGTATTCAAAAACCAACAGAACAACAACCCGTATATTCATATTAATATAATAAGCTAGTATCGAATCAAATATAGAATAAAGTATAAAACAAGGAAAAGGTATTGATTATGGCATCAATAATGAGAGGATATAATAAATGAATTGTTCAAAAAAAGGATGGTGTCCTTTCTCTAAGGATCATGAACTTTTAATTCGGGAAGATATAATTTAGATATATCAGATCTTTCCTTAACTGTCACTTGAATATCTATAAGGAAACATAGTTAAATCAATAAATATCATGCTCACAAAATCAACGCTTTATGTATCTGGATAAATCCATGGTAGATCTGAATATCATTATGTTAGAAGTTAGAAAAGTGAAGGCCTAACTATGCACACATAGAAATACAAACTGATAGGTATTTTTCATATGTATTAACCCAGTTATACAAATAAATGTGACACACACACACACACACACACACACATGGATACTCAATATTTATACATATGAGTTATACATAATGGTATGCCAATTAATCTATTATAATGGTTTTGTAAAATTTAACTAGGCATCTTCTAGACATATTGTAGACAATTATTAACAACTTAAAGGATGGGAGTATTAATTAATCTGATTAGGAGATATATGGCCTTCTTCACAAAAAGGTAATGGTTAATTAAAGCATTTTGTATTATAATCAAATAGAAACAACTTGAAAAGGTCTACAATTATTTTTTCAACGTTAAGAAAAAGGTATAGAATTTAATATGGTATGTGTTTAACAATATAATGGAACTATTGTATTAGATTAAATAACCATGATATAAAGCCCTAACCTTGGTGGATGGAGGAATAAGGTAAGATAATTTGGCATTTTATAACTAACCTTTGCCACAATAATGTGTACAAAATGTGAGATGCAAGAAATAGCTCTGGCAAAGGCATAGATGGCGTAGCACGGGTTGGGGTAATAAAATCAAAAGTTGAAAGAGAAACTAGGGATAAAGGTAGCACACTTAAGGGTGTCCTCTCAAACAAGACAAAAATTTCATTTTACCTCTTGTATAAGAAGGATCAAATATGTAAAAAAATGTATATATTAATTTTATCCCCCAATGTTTACTGATATGGGGCAATTGTAAGTTTACAAATATATTTGGAACGATACTGGGAGGTTTTATCTGACCGACTCTTTCCTCCCGGTGCTCCTAGTTATTTAGTCTATAAATAGGATTAAATTTAATAAAAAATATTTAGCTTAGGCCCTTTACCGATAAAAAAAACCTATAAATACCTCATATTAAAATATCAACAAATAAATCACGTCACATCTGATCCAAAGTACAATACTCTAAAGTAGATTTCCATTGACTATTTGAAGTCCAAAAACCAACAACTTATGAACCTTCAAAGCCATAAAGGTACCTCTACCTTCCAATTAGCATTTCACTGCCCAAATAGCAAATCTAGAAAAAATGATCACACCAAATGGTAATGCTCTAACTAATTTCTTCAATGACTATAAGAAGTTGAAAATTTGACAAAAATTGGCCCAAGTTATGCTTTGTAAAAAAATCCTATTAGACTATATTTGCAAATAATGGATTCTAAAAATCACCAATATGCCTTAAAAATAATTTTCAAAATTTAAAAAGTATTTATTCCAAGTGAGATCGATCTGGACCCAACCCCCCACAAATTTGACATAAATTAAAGTAGCAGACAAAAATTTAAAAGGCTTAAAAAATATTTAGCAAAAAAAATATTTGATTTTTGTTTTGAACGATAGAGTTGTTTTGATAAAAATTCAATTAAATATCCTGTGGGGTTGTCAGCCCCTTATAGGTCTCACAGTGCAAGGTACAGGGTACCAAAGGGCTATGGCTCCACCGGCCCTGTAGGTCTTTCTAACTCCCTGCCACGCTAACCAATAGGTCTGCATCACCACATGGACCGACAAGGTTGTTGGTGCAAGCTCATCGGTGCTCGCATGGTACATGGTAACTACATGGGATGGGGGGTATGCATACTCCCTTCCACTTGCATTTAATTTTAATTTTAATTTTTTAAATTAAAAAAAATTAATAAAGCTTGATGGTTTTTTTTTATAGAAAAAAAAACATTTTTTAAAATTTTATTACGATTGTACTTGTAGTACATACAACTGTACAAGCTAAAAAAAACTGCAACTCAATCCAACTTTTCTAGAGTAGGGGGCATTGTATAACAAAACTCACCTTGTGACCTCCCTGAACACAACCATGGAGTTTGTTTTGTCCCATGGAGTCTGATGTAAAACATCGTAAAACATCACCCAAAGCCCCCATAATGAACATCCATGGAAACTCATTTTGAAATGAATTTTTATAACACTAGATTTGCAAAATGCTGACAAATATTTTAACCCCAAAACTTGCAATAAACTCCAATATATTGCCTTTTCTTTCATTATTTCATGCATTCAATAGATTTAATGACAATATCTACATAACCCACATGATAAATCAATCAAATAAGTACTTAGATCCTACATGCAAGATAATAGACAACATACCTATGGAAATGTGAGACAAGATATACCCTAGAAAAATTTATCCTCCAAAAGCATCGCCCATTTATATATTATTCAACAAGGCACATTACAATACATGCATATAAACCTTAGAAACCCTAGCCATCAACAAGTAATCCATGTGAACAAGAACACAACCACACATCCCATGCCATGCTTCTAACCTCCATAAATGTTAATTTGGCTAACCTCAACATATACACTTGTGGTGTTTTTATTAAAAACAAGCTCACATAAAAGCACCAAATGGTATTACATAAACTATGTGTTCCTAACCCGTTACCCCACATTTAATATTAGGTACTTCATTAATTTACTTTCTCCAATATCAAATAAATACAATAAAATATTACAATGTTACAATACAACATCAAGTGGCCCTGAGTATATACCAAAGGAGTCTCTACCTATTACACATCTATTTGGGTGCTCCTAGGTGCAACATACATTATAAATAAAATGTTATAATTACAAGCAATATTATGAAAGATGTACAATGCCTATTTTCCCAACACAAAGCCTAATCTTTCTATTGCGTGAGAAATAAATCCTGTCCATTTGGACACTGACTTAGATCTTGCAAAGATAATCTTTTGGAATCTTAAACATGATGAAAACATTACTTTCCTTTTATAAGATATACAAATAGCAACAAACAAAATAATGGTGGTATATTTTGTGTCTTTCATATTAGTTGTTTTGACTCTCTTTCTAATTATACGGAGTTTAGAGAATTTCTTCAAGATTTATATGATAGATCTCATATTCATATTGCATGTAATCTAATTGATTTTTTAAATCCAAATATGCGTATAGTGGCTTAAGCACTCTACAACCCTATTATTTTTCTCCTCGCTATGTGTCATTACTACCTTATTTTTTGGAATTTATTTTTCATTCACGATGGTAAAATATCATGTGATCATACTTAGTTACCAAAATAATATCCTATTTATTCTTGTCTTCACACTGGGGGCAAGGATATTTTTCCTCTTTCCCTCGTTTCTAGATGTCACATTCCTTTTGTTGAGTTGTACCTTTCATAAGGATTTCCTTTCTTGCATATAATTGTTTATCCTTCATGGATTTTATCCTTTCCCAGAGTGTGTATAAATTATTAGGACCTCTTCCTTACTTGAAAGTGTGTGTCTTTTATAAATGATACCCTTTTTCTTGAAAGTGTGCATCATATTTATCAATAATCTCATTCTTAGATATAGGGAAGGTGTCTATTCTTGACCTCCTTCCGACTTTCTTTGTGTTGAAGATGTTGTCTTTGTTAAAGATGTCCTCTTTTATTTGAAGGTTAATATCTTTATGCAAAGATATCTTCCTCCTTCTATAATAGCTATGTATCCTTGAAAAGGATCCATTTACACTTGTTGCAAGATTTCTCCTTTACAACTATCTCTTCATTTCTTAAAGAGTCATATCCTCTTCCTTGCTTGGAGTAAATGCATTTTCATTAAGGATGTCTCCTTGATGATATAGGTGTTTATCTTGTTGGCATTGATTTTTCATTGATGTCAATAGTGGTTTCTAGGAGAGATCAACTAAAGATGTTACAGTTAGCAAAGGTTATTGCAGATGTTAATTCTTTCCAGAGTCTCAACGACTTTTTTAATGTGAAATGTGTTTGGTATGGGTATGAAACATTCTCAATAAGATTGAGAAAATGAGGTTCAAGTTACAATTAATGGATGGTTGTTAAAATGTAATACATACTTCAATATTGTGTTATCTTGAAGTCATAGTGCAAATATGTTGATTGAAGTTGTAATCAAGAGCATATAATGTAAGTTTTTTTATTTTTGTCATCTTGGCGACAGGAGTAGAGAAATATGCTACATGAACAAAATATTGTGTAGCAAGAACCTTGATGTTAATTATTAATGGCATGGTCTTAAAAACCATTAGACACTATAATAATCTTCATGCTTCTGTCTAATGTTTAATATGAGTTATTTCATGTTCGCGGGTATGATGTATAAGTATTTGAATTTTTGAATTCTAACAATTAACTACTACGATGAAAGTTGAATAGTCATTTGTTGATTAAATTCCACATACAACAATCTATTCTAATTGAATGAGGATTGATAGTAATGTTGGAAGTCTAATATGGGAAAGCAGTAACTGAGAGGGGGGGGGGTGAATCAGATCTATAAAAATTCTACCAATTATAAACAAACTGATTCAACCATGTATTCATAAACATAAACTGAAATGTTGTAAAAATTAACATCTAATCATGAACACATAACACAAAGATTTTGGTAACCCAGAAAAACTTGAAGGCAAAATTGGGGTGGGGATGACACCCACAAATCTTCACTACTACATTAATAAAGTGTGCATGTTAGGGCTACAAAATTTTGATCACTTATGATGATCTACCCTGTGAGGGGTCTGCCCTATTAAGAGCTTACATACCTATACAATCTACATTGTTAAAGGATTTAAACTTACAACAAAGTAAGCACCCGATTAAGATATTTACAAAGGCCTTTTAGGACCACTCTGTTAAGAGATTTACCTTGATCCACTTGCTAGAATGTGTCAGTACCCGATCCTTTGGTATGCACTACAAATGTTGATAATGGAACTCCTCTTTCCAACTCTTAATTGATCTCTCAATCTAATTTATCTTTGTTCTTCTCTTCACTTCTCTGCTCGGTCACTCTGTCTGATCAATGCTTTAGAAATGCAAAACATGCATATACTTCTGATCTCTACCCTTCACATCTGCATCCATACTGTATGCAATGAAAATACTTGCAGCTGCACAACAAGTCAAAACACGCATATACAAGATATAACAAATATTAAGAGCATGCAAAGAACTTGAAATACAACCTAATCTTCACTACAACCTCCGATGAGCTAAAACAAGTGCACCTAAGACTTATTTGATTTTCTCTTAGAGATTTTGTGGGTGTGATCTCCCAACACAATGCAATAAATCCCACTATGATAGATGCAAAATGATGAAGATTTAAGCACAAGTATGTGGAACTTGCCCCAAATCTCTCAAATGATGAATGCAAAATGCAAAAAACTATACTAAGAATGCAAATGCAAGAGATTAACAACTAGATTGTGATGAAAACTAAACTAATGATGAACATGCAAGATTTTAAACTAAACTATGAAAATGAACCTAAATTATCATGCAAAAGATGAGATCTAAACTAAGTTCTCAAATGTGCTTAAGTGTGCAAGAATGCTCAATAGTTTCTAGTTGCAAATGAGGAGTGAGGCCTCCTTTTATGGAATTGACATGAAAAATGAAGGGCTGAGATTAAGTGGTGGAAAATGAGTGGCTAGGATTGAGGGTTAGGTA
>MU226257.1:918526-936698 GCA_018584345.1 Thuja plicata
AATTTAATTAAATAAATAGAAGAATATAACGATTATAGTCAATTAATAAAATTAACCATAATGTTAAGGGAAAATATTAATAAAAATTAATATTAGTGTGAATGGACAATTTTAGGTGTCTACACATACATACATACTTCTATACTTACACACACATGGATTAAGGTTTAAATCATCCCATATATAGATCATCCAGATCAAGATCAACAATCTAGATCCATCATCTTTTGCCACTTAGGCATCCCTAAATTTGATTGGTTGCATGGGTTGCATAGGGATCCATGATCATTGAAATAACCTGCAATTAATGCATTAAATCTATGTGCATGATCATTAAATGCTATATAGAAGTCGGTCAAAATAGTTTACCTTGGTGTTTTTCCCATTCCAAACACATATACAAAAACTATTTTACTCAGCATACCCAAACACTGGTGCTCGGTCAATACTGTCTTGCTCGACATAACTATATATTGTCATTCGACACTAACTCTTCTACGCAACTTGGCAATCATTGTGCTCAACATCCATTGAGTACTCAAAAACCTTTGACTCGCTCGACAGTAACTACTGCTCGGTCTTGGCCTTAGTGGAGTAGCTTGATCACAGTGATGACCGACCAACCTGCCTTGATTATGACTAAGTGTAGGACACTAATAGACAACAAAACTTGGAGATCAACAATCTCCGCCTTTGTCATTATAGGCAAAAACACTTTGTCATGACACTTCAGTCCTTTACAAAAAAAATATAGTACTCAAATAGACTTAGAACTTAGAACTCCCCCTAGGATTTTGACTCAGTCTTTCTCCTTAAAGACTTCACTACCTATACAATATATGTACATACATACTTACATTCCCCCCTGTTGAATCTTATGACATTTCCCCCTTGTATTTTTCACTCTTTTTACTTTGATCTATTGGGGTTTTTGGGGTCAAACCATACTTATCCAAAATGGTTTATGGATCTGTAGTATCATTTCTAATGCATTATCCCAACTTGTCCTTATAGATTCCAAAACTTGAAATTTGATTTCTAGCTCGGCAGCTAGATCAATTAGACTCTCTACAATGTTCAAAGGTGGATCTTTCTCTGCTAGTTCCTTTGTTTTTTTCACCTCTTTCTGCATAACCTCAAAATGAGGTATCAACATTGTCTAAATTGAAATCAATTTTGCCCTTATTCTTCCATCATTAGCCATAATCTCGGCGAGTCTCCCTTGGGCATGTGTCAACCTACTAAAATGAAAAGAGCTTGAACTTGCACCCATGCTCAGTAACTGTCCTGTTGACTTTAAATCTATTTGTAGCTTCTGAATAAGTTGTTGATTCTCTTTTGTAAAGAATTTAGTATCACATAATTGTTTGTACAAAGAGATAACATTCTCTATTACTTCTTCTAAGTTTCTTACCAGATCAAAAAGTGAAACCTACTTCTCAGTAAGCTTTGCTACAACTTTCTCAATTACCTTGGTCTCAAATTTTCTCTTGGATTGTTGTAGGAGTTTCTCATTTGCATCTATGTCAACAATGTTCACCTTCTTAACAATATGAACAAGTTGTTCCAAGATAGGTGCCTACTCATTCAGGTCTTGAAATTCAAATGCATTAGCAAAGATTTATTTATATCATGCAGTACATGCTTTTGTTGATGTTCTCATTTCAATTCTTCTTTCTTTCTCTTCCTATTCAATAAGTCCTATAATATTAGCATATGCTCCTAAGATAAGTTATTAGTATCCCATTTTGGAATGACTATAACTTTGTCAAGTGTAACTTCAGAGCTCTTATCCTTCTTCTTCTTACGTGATTTATTCTTCATTGGCTCTAGTGAGCTACTACTTAGTTTGTGTTCATCTTTCAAAATACTAGTATCACCACTGATTGATACTATCTCCTTCTGAGTGTTAAGTATCTGCTCGCCAGATGTATCAGTACTCTTAACTTCATTAAATACCAAAGGAGTAACATTAGCTAATTGTACTAATGATTGAATGGCCTCTTCCTCCTTAGGTTCCTATTTCTCCTTGGTCTCAAGAGTCTTGGTCACCTCTGTGACTTCTTCAAGTGATTTGGAGATATCTAATGCAAAATTATCTGATTTTTCTTCTTTGCATTTATCTCCCTCTGCATTTTCTTCAAGATTGGCCTCGGTAGGTGAATCTAGAATTATGAGTGCCTCTTTTTCCTATTCCTCGACATTCAAACCTTGTGATACCTCATCAATTGTTAAGTCCTCAATTTTTTCTTCCTCAACCTTATCTTTCTCCTCATCTTCAACATCTTCCTTCAACTCATCCTCAACAATGTCAATCATTTCATCTTCAATATCATCATGTGTCTTATCCTCAGTATTATCTAGCTCATCAATGTCTTCTTTATTGTCAAGATCAACTTATTTAGTTGTGCCTTCATCTTTATTTTTGTCAACTATTAATCCAAAAATAATATTCCATATCCTTTGGGTTTGCTGCACAACACCTTCTACATCATTATTTAGTTTGGAATAGGCTCTGAATTTAGGAATGAATATATTCCTATATTGATCCATCAATTTTTCTTTCTGCTTCATTGTTAACTCAGGCATAATTTGAGCTAATTCTCCTTCTCTGATTTGCCTTTTTGTCATCATGGCATGCTACCATATCTCATCAATTTTGTTTGCTAGTTCATCAGGGATTAGGTTCCCAATCTCCAAAGGTGTCATCTTATATGATACTAATATGTCCACCATAGCTTCTTCTATCTTATCCTTGTCAATTTTTCTTAATTTCTCGAGCTTAATAAACTTAAAACCTGACAAACCTGCTGAATTCCGGATGTTGTGACAAATCTCATAAACATTAGAAGGATGTCTATGTGTTGCAACTTTGAACTTACTGATGCCCTCAGTTTCTGTCAGTTCTTCATCTTCTTCATCTTTACCCATAACATATTTTCTCCTTGGCTTCCTTTTAGGGTGGCTCGGCCCAGATTCAGTTTGAAATAGTTTTCTCTTCTCTGATCTTACCCCTTCAACATCCTTTACCAACTTCTTCTTTGGTGTATTGATATATATAGTAACTGTTGATGCCCTGGTTCTCAGTCGAGATGTGGTAGGAGGGGTAGATTTCTACTATGAACTCCTCTTTTTGGCTGGCTCGACAACCATCATTTTCTTGCCTTTTTTGTCCACTTCCACATCATCATCACTTTCCTCAAAATCATTAGACTGGTCCTCTCCTTGACCTATTGTGATCTATATTGGTGCATCTTCTTCTTCTTCTTCTTCTCCTAGAATCTTCTTAATATTCTTCACAATTTTCTTTCTCTTCCTCTCCATTGTTGCAGCCTTCAAACTTGAAGTTATCTTTGATTTAACTTCATCATAGTTTCCAAATCTCTTTGCCTTTCTATCAATCTCCTTTGCAAGTAGAGATGTGATAGTTTCAGATGTTTCATCTATGTTTACTTCATAGGGTAATGGCCTTAGCCATGCTACCCTTGGTACTACAACTTGCACATAGGTGTTATCAGTATCAACTAGAAAACAAATATCATTATAATGTTTCTCCACTAGTGATACCAGAATTCTACTCCTTAGTCTCATCTTTTTCTCGAACTCCACAAAATAATTACCCATTACAGTGTCAAAATTCTCTCCTAATTGTTGAATGAACTCGGTAAAATAAACTGTTATTGGCCAGTCCTAACTCCATACAACATCTCCAATGGTAGGAAAAGTGTCATGTACATAGAAGCATATACAAACAAGTAAGGAACTAAACTTACACATAAAGTTCTTTTCCTTCCTAATTGTTGATAGGTTCTCAACAAGTTGAGTCATCTGTAATTTGGCAAGATCATAAGTATGATCCCTTTTCACTATTTTCCATGCCTGATCAACTACTACACATGGGACACTGATTGATCTATTGGATTGATAGAATTTGTGTGCAATGACTCTGACTTTGAAATCAATTTTTGGATCGGTGATCATAGAAATTGTCATTCCCCATTCGTTCCACTCGACCAAAGTGAACTTTTCAATAGCCTCCTTTTTTTTGACAGTGCATAGTACGCTTTCCTTACACAATGGGATAACTAGTAACTCAGTGAATAATGTCTTTGGTTATCTTTACTGGTCCATTTTCCAACCATAGACACATGTCATGTGTTCTTCTCAACATAATCTTGATCCATTCAACCTTAAATTCATGTGGGAAGTCTAGGGCACAAACTAACCCTTTCTTGGTAATATGTTGATGATCAGCCTTTAAAAATCCATTTAGACATAGTTTATCATAAGATTATTTCAATTCAAAGTCTCCAACTTCTCCAAATTTGCACATATAACATGATCGCACATCATGGATCATGAGTACCTTAGGTAGAATCGATGACAAGGGTCCCATAAGATCTCCCTTCATCATAGTTTTAGGAACGACTCAAAAATTTGGCAATGCACACGTATCGCTCCTGACCAATTGAACATTCATCATTCCCTTATCTTGTCTTTTCACACCAACGGATAAACTGGCTTCCATTTTTGCAAGTTAGGGTTTGTGAAACAAACTCTGTGTAACTTGGCAACAACGGGTCTTCAACCTCAATACTTACCGATGATGCACAGGTGGAATCTTTTCAAAATCTACTCAAATCACTCCCAAATCACCTTTAGAATGCTCTACAAACTCTAATCATTGTGTGGAATGAATAATGAACACCTAAATTAATTATATAGCCTAAAATAGTCAGATTATGTCTTTAATAAATGCTTTGTGCAGTGGTAGGTGGATAACAGTTGTCCTCAACCCTTGATTAAATTGTTTGGTTATCACACACCACTTGGTAAAAACAATGACTCGGTCAGTACTGACACTTGGTTGACATATCAGCTCAGTTGGTACAGAAGCTCGGCATATGCTAATACTGATGCTCGACATCAAATATTCATTACAGTTATTTTGCTCGGTTCATGTCTGAGATATGTCCTAATGCATCTTAACTTATGCAGATATGAACTTTAATACACCTTATGTTAGGAACTAGTGTAAAATATGGCATTTGAGAAAATAGTTCCTTACATACCTTTCTGATTAATTGGAAGTACTTTGATCACCTGGTCCATGAGATTTGGTGATCTTGGCTTCACTAGATCCACTCCTACTCGCATATTCTTTCTTTCTCCATGTCAAATTCATTTGATTCCTTATTTTCTCAACAATAGGTGTCGGGGTTCTGGTCTTGCAATCTCTCTTGGTATGACCGATCTTGTGACAACTATAGCAGACCATACTTCCATTCATCCAAATTTTGAATTTACCTCTAAAGTGTATACTTATACAATTATCTGCAACATGACCATATTCATTGCAATAATGATAACTGTGCCTTGTATTATAATCCCAATTGAATGTGTTACCTTTCCTCAGTGTATTGCCTTGTTTCTTGGATGTCCATTTGGATTTTGCACTAGATCTGCAATCTTGGGTTCTATGACCAAATTTCTGACAATTGTAGCAATGTCCTTGGAATATAGGTGAAGTAGGTGTATTGCTAGTCTTTGACCCGCATTCATGTGCCTGATGTCCATACTTCTTATAGTTAAAACAATATCCATTGAATTTGGGTTTAGGATTTGACTTACTATTCTTGATTCAACATATATTTGTTGAGTGACCTGGTTTCCCGCAGTGATAATGTATAGGATTGTTGTTCTTCAGCTTTGCATTTATTATTTCTCCACTCTTTGATGATTCTCCTTCTTCAGTGGAAGACTGGTTCTTGATATGTCCAAGTCTAGATGTGTCACTATTCCTTCTTGGTGATCTCATTAGTTCCTCAAAGTATCTCAATGCTTCATTCAGTTTGTTTATCCTCTCAATAAGTTCTCTTTTAGATCTCAACTCAATTTTTCAGTTGATTGTTCTCAGATCTCAGATATGTGATTTCAATTTCTTTTTTGTTTATCTCTTGATTTGCAAATAACAATTGGTTGACCATGTCCAACTGATTGTTTGTGAGCTCCTGCACATCACTAGTCCTTTCATCAAGTCTAGTAGCCATCTGTCTCTTGTTGTTCTTCTATCATTGTCTTATCTTCCTCAACTTTATTCTTCAAATAAATCACCTCACATAGTATTATTGATTGAGTTTCTTGTTTTATCTTCAGACTTTTGACTTGTTCTTTCAGTATGTTGTTCTTCTCCAAAATATTTGCAATTATTGCATTACTTTCTTTTGAATCTCCATTGTCAAATAGACCTTCAGTGTCTTCTTCTTTATATAGAGTATCTTTAATTTGAGTTTCTAATTCCTTCCTAGATTTTAAGGATTTCCTCAATTCTTCTCTTGTTGTCTCAAGCTCTTGCAGTGCCAGCTGAATATCAATCTTTTTATTCTCAATGACCTTTCCCAACTTATAAGCCTCCATTTCCAAGATCTTAACTCTCAAGTGGTTAGACTTATTTTAAGAGAACAAAGCTCTGATACCAATTGTTGGAAGTCTAATATGGGAAAGCAATAACTAAGAGGGGGGGGGGGGGGGGGGGGGGGGGGGGGGGNGAGAGGGGGGTGAATAAGATCTATAAAACTTCTACCAATTATAAACAAATTGATTCAGCCATGTATTCATAAACATAAATTGAAATGTTGTAAAGATTAACATATAATCATGAACACATAACACAAAGATTTTGGTAACCCAGAAACCCTTGAAGGTAAATCTAGGGTGGGGATGACACCCAAAAATATTCACTACTGCAGTAATAAAGTGTTCATGTTAGGGATACAAACTTTTTATCACTTCTGATGATCTACCCTATGAGGGGTCTGCCCTGTTAAGAGCTTATAGACTTATACAATCTACCTTGTTAAAGGATTTAAAATTACAACAAAGTAAGCACCCGGTTAAGTGATTTACAAAGGCCTCTTAGGACTACTCTGTTAAGAAATTTACCCTGATTCACTTACTATAATGTATCAATACCTAATCCTTCGGTCTGCAGTACAAATGATGATAACATATATCCTCTTTCCAACTCTTAACTGATCTCTCGATCTGATTTATCTTTGCTATGCTCTTCACTGCTCTGCTCGGTCACTCTGTTTGGTCAATGCTTCATATATGAAAAACATTCATATACTTATGATCTCTGCTCTTCACATCCGCATCCAAACATACATACTTTCGTACTTACACACACATGGATTAGGGTTTGAAGCTTCCCATATATAGATCATCCAGATTAAGATCAATGATCTAGATCCATCATTTTTTGCTGCTTAGGCATCCCTAATTTTGATTGGTTGCATGGCTTTCATAGGGATCCATGATCATAAAAAAACCCGCAATTAATACATTAAATCTCTGTGCATGATCATTAAATTCTCCATAGAAGTTGGCCAAAATAGTTTACCTTGGTGTTTGTTCCATTCCAAACACATACAAAAATTGTTTTACTCGGCATACCCAAACACTGGTGCTCGGTCAATACTGTCTTGCTTGACATAACTATATGTTGTCGCTCAACACTAACTCTTCTATGCAACTCGACAACCATTCTTCTCGACATCCATTGAGTACTCAGCAACCTCTGACTCGATCAGAAGTAACTACTGCTTGGGTCTCGACCTTAGTGGGATGGCTTGGTCATAGTGATGACTGACTAACCTGCCTTGATTATGACTAAGTGTAAACTTGATTCTATGAGGTTGCTATTATAGGAAATAATAAGTTTGTGAGAGTTTCAACGATTCTCTTATTGATAGATTTTATTGAAGTAAAGTTTTATACAAAGGAGTGTTGAATCAAAGTGATATGTTCATTGTAATCATTAAATATATGTTATAAGGTTGCAGAGACTTGGACTATTACAGATAAAAGGCAGTAAGTGTAATGTTAGGCAATGAAATAGAGTAACCCTTTGTATTCTAATTATTCTTCTTTGAAAATATGTGCAGGAGTTAGCACTCCTATAGTTGGTATTGTGAATGTAGTTAGTGAGACCTTGTTGGTGTTATTAATGAGATCTTTTGTCAGTGAGGCATGCTTGTAACTAGTGAGGTTTTGGTCAGCGAGACCTAATAAAATTATCTTTCTTAGTGGGTTTTCCTCCTTTAAGGGGTTTCCACTTAAAAATTTTGTCCTATTTTATACAAGTATGATTTTTGTTTCTTATGTTTCTTAATGTCGCTATTCATTTATTCAATGTTATGATATTATGTGTTACATAAGTTTAGAGGAATAATGATTTTTCATAGACACTATAATTGTATGAAGGCATAATATTTAAATACATATCATTGAAAAATGTGCTTTAGAGACCATTGATTCATCCACTTTCCTCTCAGTGGTTTGGTATTCCAACATGTTGTATCAAAGTAGTCAGGTTCACTGTAGATGTTTAACAACCCTAGGTCGATCTTGGTAGTGGAATATAGCACACGATAGTTCTTGAATTTCAAAAATTCCTTTGTTTGATGGTACTAATTATGTCTTTTAGAAGATTATAATGCAAACTTAATTTATTTCTCGAAGATTTTATGCATGGATCTTAGTTGTAAATGGTTATAATGTACCTAATACCTTACCCACTAGTGTTGCTACTAAAAAGGAATATGAAATAAATGCCATAGAAAAACATTCCATATTGTGTGGTCTATCTAAGGATGATTTTGTTAAGGTTATACATAGTGAATCTATGCAAGACATCTGAAATAAGTTGAAAAATATCTATCATGGTAATGATAGATTGAAGAAAGCCAATATAAAAAATCTTAGAGAAAAATTTGAAGAGTTGAAAATGAGTGAGGAAGAGAGGATGGTTGATTATATACTCAAAGTGGATGAGAAATTAAATACCATTCATGACCTTGGAGAAGTAGTGGAGGATAAAGAGGTTGTCATGAAGGTCTCAAGATATTTTCCATCTAGGTATGACTTAAAAGTTTCAACAATAAAAGAAGCTAAATATATACACAAATATACAATGGATAATTTACATGGTGCACTTACAACCTATGAAATGAGGACATGTAAGGAAGAATCTTCTAAAATGGAGGAAACCTTTAAGGCTGAAAAGAAGCATAAGGAAACTCACTCAAACTCAGAAAGCATAGATATGACAGACTCTCACTTAGTCAGGAAATTGAAAAAGGGCTTAGGTAAGTACAAAGGAAAACTTCCATTTAAGTGTTTCAATTGTGGAAAAATAGACCATTATGAAGCAAAGTATTCTTACGATGAATCTCATGATAATTAAGAGAATAGTGATAGGCAAGTAAAGAACAAGACATCTCTTTCAAGAAAAAAAATCATTAAGAAGAAGAAAGGTTTTTTTGTTGATGTGCCTGATGGCGACATTGAAGACTCAATTAGTGAAGAATGAGACATGTTATTTATGACTATGGAAGGTCCTAGCATAAATCAAATAAATAGTGAATCTAAATTTGTTGATGTTGATCTTGAGGGTGAAATTCTACGTATTCTTAAGGAGATCAAAAGACTTAAGAAGTTAGTCAACACACTAGGGAGTCAAACAAAAAATAATGATAATTTGATTAGTAGACTTAAAGAATTATAACATTTTATTTTACTTTGAAAAATCAACTTGATAGAGGAAGAAGAGTTACCGAAGTTATCGAGGGGCAGTTGGCATTCAAAATAGATGAATGTCAAGATTTAGAACAAGAGATTTTCATGATGAGAAAGAAGTTAGCAAAGTATGAAGGTGACAATAAACTCTTAAGAAAGGATATTGATTATGTTCAAAGATGATAGGAAGTAGTAGCAGCAACCAAACTTAGATATGTTCAAAGTTTGATCACAAAGATATAATTAGAAATACAAATGTTGATAAACATGAAAAGAACAAAATTAATACAATAAAAAAATCACCTATTGAAAGAAGAAGGGTTTCTTTCAAGTTTAGTACTTTTTATGGTGGTCATTGGTTTTTTTTGCAATAAGTTTGGTCATAAAATGAATGAACGTAGAGTTTATTTGATAAGAAGATGAAATTTGATTGGAAAATACTTACATGGAAAGGTGAATGACATGAGATGCTATAGTTTTCATAAATTTGGTCATGATATCAAGAGTTGTAAATTCAATTTTGATGAAAAATATGAAGTCAATGTTTTTACAAGTAGCTTTGCATGCCAAAAAAAAGGACTTGTGGGTGATTGATAGTGGTTGTTCAAACCACATGACCGGTGATAAAGAAAAATTCACTAAGTTTAAAGCCTATGATGAAGGGATTGTGAGTTTTGAAAATGATTCTTCTAGGCAGATTATAGGATTAGGAAAAAAATTGGATAAAAATATGCATATACATGATGTTTATTATGGTGAAGGTCTAAAACATAATCTACTAAGTGTAAGTCAGATTTTTATAATGGTTACAATGTTGTGTTTGATGCTCAAAGATTTGAGATAAAAATGAAATCAGGTAAGATAGTCACAACATGAAAGAGGACTAGTGGAAATGTTTATAATTTGAAAGATATCTCAAACAATGTTAAACATGGAAATATATGCCTCGTGGGACAAGTGGAAGAGATTTGGTTATGGCATAAAAGTCTTGTCCATCTAAATTATGATAATCTAGTCAAATTAAGTAAGAATCAAAATGTAAGAAGTATGCCAACCATTCACAAACCAGAGAGAAAAATTTGCAAGGAGTGTCAACGTGGTAAGTAAACTAGGACTGTTTTGCATCAAAAGACTATTCATCCACTAAACCATTGCAACTTTTACATACTGATTTATATGGGCCAACCATAATAAGTAATATTAATGGAGAGAAGGTTTATATGCTTTTTGTGGGTGATTATACAAGGATGACTTGGGTGACATTTCTAAGTCAAAAATCATAAGCATTTGAAAGGTTGAAAGTGTTTAGGAAAATGGTTGAGAATAACTCAAATTTTAAAATGAAATGTTTGAGATTAGACAAGGGAGGAGAATACACTTAAAATGATTTTAAAGACTATTATGAGCAACATAAAATCACACTTTGGCAATATGTTGTTGTCATAGACACCTAAAATTGAAGTGTTTCCCATGCACAATAATTTCACTAATATTCTTCTTAATTGATTAAATAGTCTTTATTATTTAATTAATTAGTGTCTTTCTACTCTTTTTTTTAAAATTCAAATTAATAATTCCCCCTAATTCCATAATTAAGTAATTTTAATCAATTATTTAATTGTTAAACGTCTAACTAATTTTCATCAATTATTCTTCTACAAATTATTTAAATAATTGTTATTATGTAATTAATCTCTTTTCTTCGTAATTAATTAAATAATTATGTTATTTAATTAATACTCCTTCACTGTTACTCCTTAATAGGTGTAGGAAGGTTGATCTTCAAAAGGTTTGAAGGGAGGAAGTGAACTGGGAAGCTCCAGAGGAGGCTTGTCTCAAAATTAATTTTGACTGGGCGACATAGGGTATTCCTCCTTCTGGTGTAGGATGTGTGGGAAGGGATTCAAATGGTCATATTATTGCTACTAAACATAAGAAACTTGAAATGGGAACAACTAATGAAGTTGAGGTTCAGGCAGCGCTACTAGGAGTAGAAATGGTAGAAAGACTATATGTAGATAATTTTCACATGGAGAGGATTCTCAAAAAATAGTTAATGTTATTGCGATAGACAAATCCTATGCATGGAGACTACACAAGGTAGTCAAAGTCATCACAAAAATATTACAAAAATTTCAAAAAATTTCATGTCTACCAGGAGGGAAATGTGTTGGCAGACACTCCCTATCCAAGTTGGAAATTGACGTGGAAGTGACATAGTGACATATGCGAGTGACCTCATGACAAAATTTTTCAAGGGATGTGATGTGAAGTTTTTGAAGTGGAGGATATCTTGGAGGATGGCGAAGGAAAACTTGACATTTATTGGAAGGGGAAGGTGGCAGAGTGTGATGCTATTGAAATTGCTTTCACACACTCTTCCGTGCACGCAATCAATGCAGAGAAGGGGAATTTACTATACATTCCCTTCATTAATTCCAAAAGACACATTCAAATGTGAGTGGAAAATTTAGTGCATGGATTGAGAAGAGTGGAGAAGGAAGAGGCAAGATGTAAGCAATTTTTCATTTAACGCCACCAAACAACAAATGATGTTCAAAGGGCTGCTCATAGAGGAGCCTTTGAAGAATGTATTTTCTTCACATAAATTATCCTTTCTTTCTCAACATTATTTGGGTGTTGTTGGAGGTGGAGTATGTGGTCTCTAGGTTTTGGTGGCGGACAAAGACAAATATTGTGGCATTATTCTGTGCACAGAGGTTGCATTTTAGGTCAAAGGAGGAGGTGAAATGAATTATAGAGAGGTGTGTGAAGTCAAAGAGGAGATTAGGGCTTGATGAGATTGTGGTGTGTGCGGTGTCAGGGTGAGGGTTTGTATCAGTTCATGGTGACTAGTTGGGAATCCCTAGGTACCACCCAATGGTGCACCCATTCCTATTCCACAAGGGTTTGGGAGAAGTCTTAATGAGGAAGCACAAAGCCAAGAAGTCTTGGGCCCAATTATTGGACTTTGTATATGACTGGGAATTGGAGTTGGCAGCTGGAATCCCTCGGAGCCAGATGAACCTATCTCTTTTTCATCTTAATCTCACTAGAGTCTGGGAATAAATTGAATGAAAGAGGGAGAGGAGACAAAGTATGACTGGGAATTGGAGCTGGCAGCTGGAATCCCTCGGAGCCAGATGAACCTATCTCTTTTTCATCTTAAGCTCACTAGAGTCTAGGAATAAATTAAATGAAAGAGGGAGAGGAGACAAAGTAGACAAGGATGGGTCAAGGTGGCGCTAGAACAACTCGAGTAACAAATCATGGTGGTGGTTCCCAGGGAAAGGGACGAAGGGGCGGTTAGCTTTTCATAGAGGATGTAGACGATCTCGTCGAAGGTCTGCTGCTAGAGGGGCCTTTCATTATGATGAGGCTAGTGCCAGTGTGGAATGTGTGCATCTTCATATTGGATGTAATGGGGGTGAGTGTGTGGCTAGAGAGACATTAGGTAAGGGTGGTGTCGTGGATAAGGGTGGTTCAACACCCCGTCTAATATAGTCCCACCTAGTTCAATGGTTCTTCAATTTTTTGGTTGAAGTTTTATGTAATCGAGTATTGTTCATGAGTCACTTTTTTTTGTAATGTAGAATGATACTTTGTCAAATCTGGTATGGGGGTGATTTTGTGATATATGTAATCTCACACAATCGATTGTATTTGGAGTGCATAGTCTAATATCTAATGGTCCCATTTTTTGTATTATTGGGTAGGGGGAGTCAACTATGGGTGTTTTTTTTGGCAAGATGAACATGAGGAGATGATGTAATATTTTACTTTATACATATTAATAAAATAAATATTTAACCGATAAAAAAAAAATTCTTCATTGTTATCATTACATTTATGTAATAATTGTACATGTATAAATCTTTATCTGTGTAAGCAGGTGTAAACAAGAAAACATTAGTTAAAAAAACGTAAAATAAACAAAGATAAAATCACATGACCTCCGATGAGCTAAAATGGAAGCTCATTCCATTTGATTTTCTCTTTTAATGGAGAATGTGGGTATGCTCTCTAAACATAACAATGGATTCCCCAAATCCAAGCTTCAAAGATTGAAATAAAAGCTATGGAGATCAAATGATTAAAAGCTAGTATTAGGAACTAGTTGCAATAATGATCCAAGATGAATGATAAGATGAACATGCAAGATTCAACTACAATTATCTACAATGAGAACATGTTATTCAAAAATAAGATTTAAACTATGAGACGAAGCTAAGATTATCAAGCTAAAATGGATGCAAGAGCTCAGATCAAATTTACAATAATAACACTTAATAAAATGATGGATCAAAATGCAAGGACTGAGAGCTCCTATTTATGTATTTTTGGAGGGAGATGGGAGGCTTGAGTGAGGTGGCACCTATGTGGCACCCACATAGGATCCACATAGAAGACACATGGGCAAAAGGACGACCATGCAAAAGGCATGAGTTGCTCACACATTTGTGAGCAGCTTGGAAAGTGATGGGTCATTTAAGGGAGGAGAGAAAATGGAAGAGGGGAATGGCTCGAGGTTTCTCACACATGTGTGAGCAACTTGGGGAAGAGGTAAGAGGGGACAAAGGTGTAAGATTGCAGTTGGCCATTTATGGAAGGTGGTTGGTCACCTTTGGGAATGTGCTCACACATGTGTGAGACACATTCAAATTGAAGGGAAATACTAATTGTTGTAGGAATTACACAATTAGCTTAATTAATCTAGGATTAATTAAACAGATAGACTAAGAGGTGATGGTGATGGGGATAGGTCAGGGTGTTAGGCTAGATTTAGGATTTAATTAAATCATGGGATTACAAGAAGAGGGAATTTAAATAAACAAATTTATTTAAATAGGAATGTAAAAGGATAAATGTATTAAATAAAATTTAATACATTAGGGGGATAGTATTTAAATAAAATCCAAATACTTTAGGTTTAGAAGAATAAAGAACATATTTAATTAAATTTAATCAAATACATAGAGGAAAAGGATAAATATAGTTAATTAATTAATCAACTATATGGATAAGGAGGATATTAATTAAATTAGATTTAATTTATTAAGAGGGAAATAAAGGTGCCAAGGGACATTTTTAGAGGTCTACAATAATTACCATTAACTCATAAATTTCTCCTAATATTAAATAAATGTTAATTTATTTAATTTACTAATTTATTCCTCTCATAAATAAATAAATTGTATTTATTTATTTATATTCCACATGTGCAATTAAATGAATTTTCTAATTTATTTAATTGGATTTATTCTTCTAGTTCTAGACACTAAGTCTCAGTCTAACTCTTCAATCACCTTTCTTAACTCTTCAATCATCTTTTCTGAATGATCCATTTATTTTGTTCTCTAATCAATCTATTCAGTCATTTCTCCATCAATTTAGTCCACTGTCTAATAAAAATCAGTTCACTCACAATCAAATGAGTTAACAAATCTATCTATTCACTTCACTTCCCAATCAATTGACTTCAACTCTTCAGTCAAATATTGTTGACTCTTCAATCTATTTCAGTTATCTCCTATAGCAAAGAATCCTGATTGAAATCCAAAATTTCTATATAATGAGAGCTAATTCCCACATATTTTGAATTCTTATGTTGTCCAAGTGAGCATAACTTGAGAGCCCACAATTTTCACTAAGAAGGAGAAGAACAAGAGAGATAAATCTGGTTTGCATATCTTTGTGTTTGAATTGATTTCATTATTCTATGTATGCATGTCAATTATGTACTTTCTCTCTTGAATGTTACAGGTTTATTTGCACTATTTAGGCTTGTGGTGGTCTAGTTGAGTTGTTGCAGGTTCATTTATCTCGAATCTACCCCCTAACCTATGATGGTGAACCCAACGTGAAGTCCTATACTTCTAAATTTCAAATTATTCCATGTTTTCATAGTTATAGGTGCATATGACACAAGTGATTTTAATTTGTTGCATCTGTATATTGGATTCGATGAAACCTTGATAGAGAAATGATGTAGATATATCTCAAAAAAGATACATTCATTCATTTTAAATGACATAGAGGATATACTGATGTGCCACAATTGCCTATTATTTATTCCATCATTATTGTCACTTTTTATTCTGCCTGGTCTTGTTTTTGTGCTTATTACAAAATTAATTGTAGTGGTTTATGACTATCCTATAATGATTCATATTTTCCAATATTCCAGATTGTTCGTTATTGATATCCTAATCTTGAAAATCCAAACTTTAGTTTATCTTTGTTTGTTTATTCTGATTTGACGCAGGTGACATATTAGAATGTTGGAAGTGAATTTTATTAGTCGCAACTGATATGTTGATTCACCATAACTGATATTTTGAAAGCGACATCTATCAATGAAGCGCCATAATTACCTCACAAAATGTAAAAAGTGAAAGTACAACAACTAGCTGAACAAAGAAAGAGGGGAAAATAAATCAAAATCAATCAAGAATACACACGCAGAGCAATAGTAGAGGAGTTGGAAACAAACATCGGGTATCAAGGAGCCTTCAACATCTATCTGGAAAATGTATACAAATACTGTGATAAATATGGGTATCTTCATGTTAATGAGTGCGAACTTATTGATTATGAATTTTGATGCTAGATCTAGGCTTTTTGGTACTAACATTGGATTTCAGATTTTGGCTAGGAAGCAACATTTATACTTTTAAATCAAAATCAATTCACGTTTTATTTCAATGCTCCTAAAAATTTAGTGATAAGAACAATGCACATCCAAAGGATTGGGAGGGATACATCTCATGATGATGATTTGGTTAAAATATTGATCAATGGATTATCAAATAATTTGGATCAAGATGATGACGTGATTAAAGGTTTATGTGCTAGATTGCAAGATTGGATTGCATGAATTAGTATTGATTGCACTTGATTGGATAGATTTGGGATTTTTAGATTAGAGGGAATGTGTGGATGAATAGATTGTATAGAAGAGGATAAATTATTGGATATGATAGGATTGGAGAATAATGTGAATTGGAGAATATGATAGAATTGGAGGATAAGATAGATTGGAGGATACGATAGATTGGATTAGAAGATAAATGGATTTGATATGAAAGGATTTGATGTATAAGATAGAATGAATGGGATGGAAGGAGGATTAATGGATTAGACATGAGATGAAAACTACAAATGGATTGGATGGGATCGAAATGAAAAATCGATAATGGATTGGGACCAATGACAAGGGAGAACCAAGGCATGGTAAATGATGGAAGGATGAAAAGATTGTTTGTGTAAGAGATATATAGATGAAATGGATGGATAGGAAATATGATATGGAAGGATATGGGGGATTAAAGGATGGAGACCCGAGAACTATGTGGTAAAGAAGTGAAATGTCCTATACTAGAGGTAGGAAAATGAAGGATAGGAAGATGGGGGATAAAAGATATATGATATCAAAGGATGATGTGTAAGGGATGTGAGTGGAGGATAGTGATATGATATGGAAGACTAAAGGATGGAGAATAGGTGAATGAGGACCCAAGGATTATGTTTCAAAGGAGTGAGATGTACCATACTAGAGGTGAGAAAAATAAAGGATGGGAAGATGGTGGATAAAGTGAGTGAGATTGACAAATAGCTTATAACGGATATGCATGAAGGGAATGAAGATTTGTATTGTCCAATGCATGCATGGATAATTTAGTGCCTCTACTTTTTATGCAAGAGGAAAGGTATGAAAGTGGAATGAGTTTGGATAATGGATATGAGATGGAGGGTAGTGGATAATGACACGTAGGATATGGATATGATAGGTATATGGAATGAAGGAAATGTATGAGATAATAAATATCAAAGACATGGGAAATGGAGATGAACTTATATAGGATGATGGACTATGAGATGGAGGATAGGGAGAGGATGTCATGATAACATATGATAGTTGATGGAATTTAAATAGGATAATGGATGGTGGATGGGATAGTCAATATCAAAGATGGGAAATGGAGGATGTACATTGATAAAGTTATGAATACTGAAGAAGGAACTTGGAGGGTGTGGATGGTGGGTGGAAGGAATGGAGTTTACTCCCAACTCTAGAGTACAAGGGTATGGAGGAATTACACATGATTCCTTCTTGCTAGTTTTGTATCACGGTACTTGTCTAAGGTGTTTGTTTCCCAAAGTTTTCACCACTGGACGATTATTTCTCTTTACTCTTTTTTATTTTTATTTTTATTTTTTGATGTTTTTTTATTTTTAATTTTTTTTGGTATTTTGTGGAAGGAGTTTATGGATGGAATGATAATGACGAGAGGGATGGAGGACTCAAGAATAAAGTGTCATAGGTGGTATCCCTTGAATTGGTGCTATATTGTGTAACACCCCAAAATTGGCATCTTGCAACCCTAACCAATTTTGTTGCATTTGTTATTCTTCTAAATCATCAAAGTCCTATTATACTAGGCAAATTCTGAGTTTTCACTGACCCTACTCGACCTGAGTGTCAAATGCAGAAAATCCTAAATCTGTATCAATCATACATCACATTTAATTCCTAAATACCTATTTGGCTAAACAAATCCTATGATCGAATTAATTTAATTAATAAAGTCCT
>MU226257.1:941891-994919 GCA_018584345.1 Thuja plicata
TATATATATATATATATATGTATGTATGTATGTATATGTATATGGGGTTCATGGATTTGTTAAATATGGGTAATGAGATCTTGTGGAGGATAAGGATCACGTGGAGGATGATGGTTATGAGGGGTATTAGGATCATAAGACGGATCACAATAGGGATCAAGAGGGACAATAGGTGTTAACCAACTGATGATAATGGTGATGAAGACCGAGTTTTAGAAGAATATAATAAAGTAGAATGATTAGATCAATTGTTAGTTTGTCATTGATGTCATGTAATTGATTTTTGGTTTATATTAATATGCCATATCAACCGGAGAAGAACTTGATTGGGAAGATAATAAAGATCAGACAATGATAAGGAACTATTGATATAATTGTTTCTTACTTAAAAATTTTATGTCGTTAAGTCGGTAAAAGAAGAAAGGTCAAGTCAGTAAAGGGAACAACCTAGTTACCGATCAGTGAAGTGTTTGTCGGTCGAGCAAAACAAAGATAGCCACCGAGGGAATTTGACAACTGAGAAAGGTTAATTATCGAGCAAAGATGGTAACCGAGTGAAGTCAGATACAAAGTGAATATATTCACTGAAGTCACCGAGCATGGAACACAGCATGAACATAGATTGAATACAAGGAGTAGAATGAATTTAATGCAAAGGCATGCAGATCAAGAAGTTTCCAAGCATAAAGACAAAGTCTTTTGCAAGATCCATGGTCATGAAAAGTCAAGTTCAAAATCAGTGATGTAGATTAAGTGGAAAAAGAATCTTGCGAGTTCTAAGAAAAAGAGCAAGTCACAAGGCATGGTTAACCGCTTAACTGAGTTGCAAATACATTGAATCAGTTCATTTGAGAAGATCGGACAACTAAGCGCAATTGAGGGAAAACCTAATCAATGGGATTAAGAGGAAAAACAAAGGCCTATATATTGATGAGTTTGTATGTCTATACATAGTTGTTGGCAAAGTGATAAGTTGAAGAGCTATTGAGCAGAGTAGTGAAAGAATTGGATAACTAGTCTAGAGAAGAGACTGATGAGTTGACGAGTTGTAGGAGTCAGTAAGTTTTAGAGAGACAAAAAAAGATCTGATCAAGAAAAGTATAGTTGCAGAATCATACGTCACATTAGTACATTGTTTCTTACCAACATTTGTAATAGAAAATATCTTAACTGAGTGGATCTAACAAGTTCTTTTGTAAACCCTTGAGAAATGTAACATTTTATAATGAATGTTTAAGCCCTCTAATGAGGCCACTCCTAACAGGGTAAAGATCTTAACAGGTCGAAGGTAAATCCCCTAATAGGGTCACATCTAACAAATGTGCATTGTAATCTTTAACATGATTGGCTCTTAACCGAGCATACTTCAGAAGAGTATTTATTTTTTGTGGGTAAAAATTTCCATGGAGGTTTTTCCCAAATGGGGTTTCCTTTTTAAATATTATGTTATATGTGATGCTTGATAACTATGAATGTTATTTTTTTAAGTTATATTCTTTTATCAAGTTTGTGAGGAGTTTTCAAGTTTCGGTTGTTATTGTTGTTTGAATCATCGATTTGAATCAAAGGTTTAAATTTAAAGTATTAAGGCTCAATATTTTTTAATTCTTCCTCCCTCTCAGTAAACCATCTTTAGTAGGGTAAACCAACAATTGGTATCAGAGCTAGTGCTCCGAGAAGATAATTTTAAAGGTAATTGAGCTAAAGGTCCAAAGATGTATAAGAGGGAAGCACTGAAGTTGAATAGGAATAACTTCTCTACATGGAAGAACAAAATGAGGCATCACATATCTGGTATTGGAGACTATGCACTGGATCATCTTGACAATGAGTACTCACCTCCACTATTTGGTCCTCTAACACTTGAGAAGATAAGATAAAGACAAGAACATACACAAGTGATGATAGAAATAACTTCTACTCTCATCAACCTAGAGTTCAATGATTTATAAGGTTGTACTACCGCTAAGAAGATGTGGGATAGGCTTACACTAGTTTTTGGTGGAGATTAACATGTCTAGAAAGCTAAGGCTGAAAGCTTAAGAGAAATTTTTGAATCAATTAAAATGAAAGAAGGAGAAAACATTACATTTACTTTGAGATGCATCGCCTCGATGAGTATCTTGGGAATCCACGTACTTTTTGAATACTTCTTTTTGTGCCTTTGTGACCTTTTGAATTTTTCTTTATTTTGGATCATATTTTTCTTTTCTTGAGAATGTATTTTAGATGGTACATATTGATCCTTGGATTTTTGCGGATTTTTGGCTATATGAATTTTGGATTTGGCATCAAATTTGCTTCCATTAGCCATGGTATAGGTGCATGAGGATGGATGGTGTGGAGATTTTATGGATGGAATGGTGGAGGATGAATGTTAGAAGGAATTAAAGGATGTGTGATTTTGTTGATCTTTATTAGGGATTTGAGGTGATGGAGTGACAAACTTGGAAATGGTGGATGGAGATATGTAAGGACCCAAAATAGATGGAAGCAATGAAGGTTTTGGATTTGGGACATAAGGACCCGAAATGGATGTGGATGAGGAAGGAATATAGTTTTTCACTAATTCTATTTCCAATGGGATGATTTTTATTTCAAAAATAAGATGCAAGTCCATATGTATGGGGAGAGGAGGTGGAAGGAATGATAAGTGTTTGGAGGTAGCCATCATGGATAAAGGCGGAGGAACCAATTATATATAAATGGGGTTCATGGATTTGTTGAATATGGGTAATGAGATCTTGTGGAGGATAGGGATCATGTGGAGGATGATTATTATGAGGGGTATTAGGATCATAAGGGGGATCGCAATAGGGCTCAAGAGGGAAAATAGGTGTTAACCAACTGATGGTAATGGTGATGAAGACCGAGTTTCAAAAGAATACAAGCAATTAGAATGATTAGAGTATTTATTTTTGCAGGTGAAAATTTCCACAGAGGTTTTTCCAAAATGGGTTTCCTCGTTAAATATTGTGTTACATGTGATGCTTTATAACTGTGAATGTTATTTGTTTAAGTTATATGCTTTTATCAAGTTTGTGAGGAGTTTTCAAGTTTCGGTCGCTGTTGTTGTTTGAATCATCAAGTTGAATCATAGATTTAAATTTAAAGTATTAGGGCTCAATATTTTATGATTCACCCCCCTCTCAGTAAACCATCTTTAGTAGGGTAAACCAATAATTGGTATCAGAGCTAGTGCTCCGAGAAGATAAGTTTAAAGGTACTTGAGCTAAAGGTCCAAAGATGTATAAGAGGGAAGCACCAAAGTTGAATAGGAATAAATTCTCTACATGGAAGAACAAAATGAGGCTTCACATATCTGGTATTGGAGACTATGCACTGGATCATCTTGAAAATGAGTACTCACCTCCACTATTTGGTCCTCTAACACTTGAGCAGATAAGATAAAGACAAGAACATACACAAGTGATGATAAAAATAACTTCTACTATCACCGACCTAGAGTTCAATGATTTAGAAGGTTGTACTACTGCTAAGAAGATGTGGCATAGGCTTACACTAGTTTTATGTGGATATCAACATGTCTAGAAAGATAAGGTTGAAAGCTTAAGAGGAAATTTTTAATCAATTAAAATGAAAGGAGAAAACATTACTACATATAGCACAAGACTAAAGGAGATTTATATTGCAATTGGAGGTGTTGGTGGAACCATTAATGAAGAAGATGTTACAAGAAAGATGCTTAGAACACTGCTACCTATCTATTCCATCCGTGTGTCTGCTATTTAAGAGCTGAGATCCATTCCACAGATGGTTGTTACTTTGGATACCAGAATCAGTAAGATAACTGCTTTTGAGCTAAATGTTTTTTATAATAGTTCGTTGGCTAGTTCTAAGATTGAATTTGCATTCAAATCATCCTTGACTATCGAGAAGTCTAGATATTCTAGATCTAGTGATGGATATGCAAGTAGTGCTAGTGAAAGGTTTCATAGCTGTAAGAGTGAGCTTAAAGATCTATATGCTGAAGATGAAAAGAATGAAGCTGAATTTGAACCATTATTGGCCAGGAGACTACCGAGAGGTAAAGGAAAGTACAAAGGTATGCTACCTTTGAAATGTTTCTCATGTAACAAGATTGGTCACATAGCTTCTAATTTTCCTGAAAATAATGAGAAAAGAGATAACAAAGACAACAACAAGACTAAGAAAAAATTTAGAAGATTTAGAGATTTCAAGAACAAAGGAAAGAAAAAATGCTACATTGCAGAAGGAGGTTCATCTAATGATGAAACCGATGACGAAGAAGAAGAAATTATTTATATTGCTATTAAAGATGAATCTGATGAAGAGTGGTACGTTGAAGAAAATGCCCTAATATCACAAATAAGTAAAAATGATACATGGATTATAGACAGTGGTTTCTCACACCACATGACTGGTGATACTAACAAGTTTATTACTTTGAAAGAGAATAATGGTGGTAATGTTAGATTTGGAAATGATGCCCCATATCCTGTGAAAGGAAAAGGTTATATAATTCTACTGAACAATACTAAGTGTGATGATGTCTATTGGGTTGAAGGCCTGAAATAAAATTTGTTGAGTGTGGCAAAGTTAAACAATACAAGTCACCGATTGGAATTCAAAACAAGAACGTTAAAGTATTTGATCAGAAGAGAAGTCCGGTTGCTACTAGAGGTTAATCTAAAGGTAACTTATTGTACCTTGATACATCCATAAAGAGTTTTCTATTTGCTAAGATTGAAGTTGTATGGCTATGAAACAAAAGGATATGTCATGTTAATTTTGAAAACTTAATCAAAGTAAGTAAGAAGAACAGAGTAAGAGGTCTACCAAGTCTAGAAAAACCTGAGAATGTAATGTGTGAAGGATGTAAAGTAGGTAAGATGACTAAATCGAGCTTTACAATCAAAACCTATACTACACAAGGTATATTGGAATTGGTACACACCAACCTATGTGGTCCTATGAGAACACATAGCTACTATGGAGATAGATACTTCATATTGTTTATTGATGATTATTCTAGAATGATGTCGGTTATGTTTTTAAAAGAAAAATTTGATGCATTTCAAATGTTTAAGTGGTAAAGGGCTAGAGTTGAAAAAGAAACAAGAACATAGATGAAATGTATGAGATTTGACAGAGGCGAAGAGTTTACATTTGATGAATTTACACTCTTCTACATTGAACATGGTATAAAGAAGAAGATGTCTACACCGGGAACACCACAACATAATGGTATAGCTGAAAGGAGAAACATATCCATTGTGGATTGTGCAAGAACACTGATGATTGATAATGAGTTTCTCAAACCTTTTGGAGAGAAATAATCATCACTACTGCTTATACACTTAACCAAGTCCAACTAAAGAAGGGAACAAAAAAAACACCTTATGAGATCTTCTATGGACACAAACTGAATGTAAGTTATTTGAAAGTATTTAGAAGTAGGTGTTATATTCTTAAAGATGCAAGAGATGGAAAGTATGACTCTAACGGAGATGAAGGAATATTTTTAGGATATTATACTAAAAGAAAAGCCTATTGTGTATGAGGAAATATTCACCTGTTGGGATCAAGCTCAAACATGAAAACATTAATGGGTTAGCACATATAAATATTTAAGACATGAAATGAGAAAAAAACAACAAAGATATCGACATAACATCGGATTGAGCTTAAACAAGAGTTTCACCCTATTACTTGTTTGGATTTTCTCTTGAAATATAAGGTGGGTGTGATCTCCCAAAACAATATATGGATTCCTACTTGATGATGGATGATTTAATCTAAAAATGCAAAATATTTGAGATGAGTGTGAAGAACTCAAGAACAAAGTTCCACAAATGATGCAATAAACAAATATTAAGCTAAGATTGGATGCAAGAACAAGATAATATTAAGATTCATTTCATTCATAACATATGATTTATAAGTTCTTAAGATTTAAAATGAGATAAAAACATGAAGAACAATACAAATTCTAGAGCTATGTTAGCATCATAACAATGCATAAAAACAATGGATGATTTTCTCTTGGCAAGGGTCCTATTTATAGATTTTTGGAGAGAAGGCAAGGGCTTGTGTGAGGTGGAGAACATGTGGCATCCACATAGATGCCACATGGAGGACACAAGGGAAAGAGGAAAAGCCATGCAAAAATTCAACACAAGCCTTTAAGCTTTGAGAGGCTCAAGGTTTCTCACACATGTGTGAGCAACCTTGGAGAAAGGAGTGGGGGACCAAGGTGTAAGAGCATTTAAGGAAGTTGGGTGGATTCCTTGGGAGGAGTTGCTCACACATGTGTGAGCAAATCATTAGCACTAAAAGGAGTAGGAATCACATTTTTAGCCTAGTTAAGTGGGATTAGTGTGTTCTTTAGTGGGAAAGTATGCTTTAGAGTGTGAGTGATGGGTGTAGAGTAAGAGTAGAGTAGGCTTAGGTTAGGGTTCTAGATTGGATTAATAGGTCTTTAAGATAGACTTAGATTAATTGTTCAAATTAGATTTGAATTAATCATAGTTTAGAAGAATTAAGAGGGTGAGGGATTTTTAATAAGTATAAATTTATTAAAAGAGGTTTTTATGGAGGGATATATATTAAATGTAATATTTAATATATTAAGAGAAGAGTATTTAAATTACCTTTAAATACCATGAAATAATGAATCAATTTAATTAAATAACTTCAATTAAATTAATAGATGAACATAAAAAAGATAATTAATTAACTGGAATTAATTATAAATTCTAAGGGAATATTAATTAAATTAATATAAGTGTGCAGGGACATTTTTAGATGTTTACATTTTGCCCCTCTTTAAAGCAACGTTAAAAATAACATCGGGTCAAAGAAAAGAAAATAAGATGCCCCAGAAAGAATAGAAGTACCTAGGATGATGATGGTGAGGGATGGTGCCCCCTCAAGAAAATAATATAAAAATTAATTTTTTGTAAACATATTCTCGAGAAGGTGGAAAAAAGAAGAGAGACAAATTGCATGACAAATCCAGGAGAGTTGGGATAAAAAACAGGGACTAGGATGAAAAAAGGGGGACTACAGCGGAAAATGGGGCCCAAAGGGCCTATAAATAGGCTACTAGGGCCCTCAGACAAGTCATTTTCACTCACAAAGAGTAGAAAAAGTAGAGAACAAGCGAGAGAGATGACTGACCCTCGAGACCATGTCCATCTTGGAGAGCACATCCGGACCTACCAGTGACCCACAAACGTAGGAATACTAGTGAGTCTGACATGCCCTACCGTTAAAATTTTTAATTTCTACAGCTAGGTAGTAATAAATGTCCTAAAACTGGGAGAAAAAGCCACTGGGGCGCAGACAACAATCGCTCGATCGTCGTCAGTGCAGACGACAATTGACTGATCATTATCTGTGAAGATAGAAGATCAGGGATCGATGTCTATGAATGTAGCGGAGGGGAGTAGAGATGGCAGACTAGATTCGTCATCTGTGCAGGCGTGGAGACGACGACCTAAATCATCGTCTCTATAGATCGGCGTATACGTCGATTGACGTCTACGTGGGTTGATCAATGTTTGTGTCGATTGACCCATAAAAAGGCAAAATTGGAAGAATGGAAGTCAAGGGGAAGGAAGATGTGATGCCCCATACTAGTGAAAATTTTAAAAAGTTTGATTTTGCTTAGGTGCAGGAGGATACGGTGCACTTTTGATCCCAGATTCTTGGCCAGAGATGATGGCATTAGTTGATCTGCTGACATTGGAGGAGTGGGGATAGGTCGCCTTATGTGTTCTAGAGTAGGTACACTTGTGGCCACAATTGAGAGTGCATAATTCACTAATGATGACTTTGATTGAGAGGTGGCACAGTTCGACCTTGAGTTTTCACTTCTCGACAGGGGAAGCTACCATTACACTTTATGATGCCTTGTGGATATATTGTGTGTTGATCCAGGGGTTGATACCAGAGTATGTACATAAGGCTTCAGATCCCTATTTAGAGACAACATTTGGATGACCATATGACCAGATTTAGACCTTGAGACAATTAATGTCTTGGAGAGCAGCGATGACCGCACGACCACGACTGCGCCGAGTAGCTCTATATATGGCAGGATTGGTAGGGGGAAACATGATGCTTGATCATGTAGGACACATGTTACCAATGGGATGGGAACGAGTTCTTAGTGCCATTTTGGAGGATGAGGGAGAGCTGTATTGTTGGGGATATACCATCCTCGATCAACTTTACTATGATCTACACATGTGTGCCTACTAGAAGGGTAGGACATTGGGGGCTGGGGTGACTCTATTGTTGGTATGGGCATGGGAGCACATCGTTGTGGTGTGTCCTATTAGGTGACAAGAGATGAGAGTGGCTTACAAGCCATATACATGTAGGTACCATCCACCCATTAGCTATGAGTCGACAGTCTTTGTCTGTCACTGGCGGAGGACCTTAGATGAGATGCAAAGGATAGAGTGGGCTCCATATGTAGGATGTGAGGCACGGGGGCATACAAACCTGAGAGAACAAGTCTACATAGAGGACATGTGGTTGGATAATTATTTCATGAGGTATGTGTAGACTGACTATTGGCTCATAGGGTAGACAACTCATATGATTTCATGGTACATGCCCTCGCAGGTGCGACAATAGTTTGGATAGGTGCATGATGTTGTGTCAGATGGGTTTCCACACCCATTAGTGACACAAGACGTGGAGAGAATTTGGGGTATGGGGGTGATTTGAGGGGAGCTTGGTCATCGTGGCTAGGTATGATAGTGGTGACATGGAACCATGCACAGAAGATGGTGAGGGATGCAGGGGTTACAACAACATATGCTCAGTGGTGGGCCATCCATAGGCCCATCAGATTGACCATTCCAGGTATTGTGCAGGAGGATGAGCAGCCAGTGGGAGGAGAGTATGGTGTAGGACATGATGGAGATGATGATGGAGGGGATGAGGGAGATAGAGGAGATGGAGGGGGTGGTGGTTGGAGGGTACCAACACAAAGGCGATGGGGGCCCGTAGAGGTACCAGCAGGCAGAGTGTCACCAATCATTCCTGCAGGATAGGTACAGGGACCGGGGCCACCTCCACAGGTATAGGGTTAGGGATATGCATCAAGGGATAGGTACCATAGGGGCCACCCGCCATGTATGTTACCCAAGATATACATGACACTCTTGTGGCAGAGCGTGACAGCCTGCAGATAGAGTTGAGGTGGGTCCAAGGTTTATTAGCCACTACTCGGGCTATTGAGGATAGTGTATAGGTGGAGATGACTCAGGTGCAAGGATTGTTAGCCATTGCTCAGGATACTAAGGGTAGTATACAGGTAGAGTTGTCTCATGTAAAGGGAGTCCTTGCAGGGGACACAACTTGGATAGACAGTGCACAGAGAGCGCTAGATCTCTTATAGACATGTGTAGGTGGTGGAGAGTTCACCATTATTGAGACAGACATGGTCATATTAGCAGAGTCACAAGTACAGGATCAAATAGATGTTCTATGATAGGATTTACAGGCTATGACTGTAGACCGAGACAGTTATAGGCACAGGGCCGATGAATACAGGGGGAAGAAGGAGATCATTGTGCAGGTCTCCACAGGTCTCAGATTTATGCAGGTGGTGTAGGAGGCATTCTCTGCACATAGGTGAGACATTAAAGAAGTCTGGGAGATGGAGTACTATCGCTAATACTAATGGGAAGTCATTCCAGAGGGACAGAGAGTGGAAGAGTATAGTGAGCAATCAACAACTCACACTACAGGGGGAGGGGCATCAAATGCCTCCATTGGGATGAGACCTCCTCGAGGAGATAGGACAGGTGGAGCAGGGTCATCCTCATGGCCAGCCACATGAGCCACACCAACTGTCTGACACACATTTTTGATATTTTTTTGAGCATTTTGAGATGTATAGCGGGATGCAGTGTATATTGTATATGGACTTTGTGTACATTTATTAGACATTATGATATATACAGATATTTATTGCGATGGTCCTATATGTGCTTTATGTATACCTTCATATGATGATGATGCTGATGTTATGATTATGCATTGCTATGTATATGTGATGGTGATGTTTTGGACTGACATGTATGATGCATGATGTGAATATGATTATCATGATTATGTTGATGTATTTGTGATGCAGGAAGTGTGTGCACATGGGATGAATGATGTTTAGTAAATGTATGAAATTTATGCAATGTGAAATAAAATTGTATTTAATGATAACGCACCTATGATGTAATGAATTAATGGTCTAATGAATGAGATGATGTATTTAATGGGTTAAATGAATAATGAGTAATGAATGTCTTAATGGGCTTTAGTGAATAATGATGAATGATGTGATGCATTTAATGACTAATGTTGTTAATTAATTAATGGATAATGATTAGTGAATAATAACTCAATGCACTAATGACTTGATGGATAAGGAAATAATAAATTAATGACTAATAAAAAATGGACTTAATGAATAGTGAGTAATAAACAATGACTTAATTACCTAATGAATAAATGATGTAATGCATTAATGATGTGATGAATCAATGAGTAAATAAATAATGATATAATCAATGATGAGTTTAATGATTAATGATTATTGACTTAGTGTTGTAATGACTTGTAATTAATAATGAATAATGAATAATGAGTTTAATAAATGGAAAATGAATAATGGATTTATGCACCTAGATATTTCAGGATGCAACTTACAAAATGAAACTAGATGATGATGCTCATGAGGATAAGGTTTTTGTGTGTATCAAACAGGACCGATAGGATCACGTAGCTAGCCGTATAGGTGGGGGGGAATAAACAAGAACCTTGCCAAGAGTAAAAAAGCAACATGCAACATGATTTATCTATGATGCAACCTAGCTACAAGATTTTTGTTGGATCATACTTGTGTTAATGTTGGAGAGCACACCCTAGTTTGATTTTGCAAAATGAGGTATGCACAATGTGCTAGAAAACACCAGTGACATTGTTCCTTTGCATGGACTAGACTCTCAAACAAATAGTTTGTTAGGAACACATATGCAAGATATCAGTCATGATGGAACTGATGAAATGCTACTCATTAGGAGATGCAGTACACCCAGATATATTGAAGGATTTGGTTGTATGTGTATTAATCTTTCCCTCAGAGCGGCATACATAGTCATGGACTAAACATCAAACACAAATGTACTAACAAGCTATAACAAACAAATCATACCACAAATGACACACACTCCAATAGGAACTTTCCACAATGGACCAAGATATTAAAGATTGAGGTAGTCATGAGAAGGACATATTGAAATACAAAATAAAATCAACTGAAAGGCCTCATGACCAAGCATTCATTCAGTCCAAAAGTTCTTGCCATGAACAAGTTTGATATGATGATTGGATCGATAAGCCGACACCGAAAGGATGCATCCCGATGGGCAAATATTTGATTGATTTTTAGGTGGGGATTCGCTGACAATTTATTTTGAAAGGATTAAATGCTTGAGAAATTTGAATCTTTCTGTGGATTTTATGAAAATGTTTGCACTCGTTGTGTTTGGAAAAAGATCAGTGTCTCGGTGTAAGATCAGTCGTGCGAGAGTAAGGTCTTATTGCAAAAGTGGAGATGTGTCCGGAGGTGACTCATATATACAGGGGTGGTGGGATGGAACTTTATTGTGGAAGATGGATGGAATGGACTTATTATGAAAAGGATATGGATACGACACGCATGGTTGTTTAAAGAGATGGTGAATCGAACAGGCGAGTACAAGTGATATGTACAAAAGATCAATGGATGGGATAAGGTGGATCTTGTGACTGATGCATATGGTAGGTGGGACACCTAGGGAACATGGGTTTGCGATGGTGGCTAGATTTTTGGTGAATGAATGGGTTAGATGTGGGGCAATATTTTGATGGATAATGACACAGTCCATTATGTGTGATGTTTGATTGCCAAGTTTTCACCACACATACTTGTCCAAGGCACCTGATTGCCAGGTTTTCACCATTGGATTATTTTATTATTTATTATTATTAGTTTTTTGTTATCATTGAGGTGCCTATTTACCAGATTTTCACCAAGAGAATGATTTTTTTAGGACTTTTTACACTTTTTATGGATTTTTTCAGATGAATGAGGTGTACCACATAGATTAGGCATAAAACTGCTTAAGGTGAATGATGTTGATGGGATCATTCAAAGGTTCTTCTTCTAGTGTTGATAGCTGATATTCCCCTGACAAAATTATTTCTATGAAAATATAGGGACCCAACCAGGTAACTTTGAACTTGTCTTTCTTTTCTCTATTTGTGCCTACCTTGTGATTTTCTTTGAGGACTAGATCGCCCACCTGAAATTGGCGCGAGTGAAGTTTCTTGATGTAGCTTCTCTTAAGCCTGTTTTGGTAGACAATAAGATGGTCATAGGCTTGTTGTCTCTTTTCATCTAGGAGGTCCAACTGTGTGAGTCATGCCACCCAGTAATCTTCATCAGTGACCATGTTCTTGAGTGATACTCGTAATGATGGTTGTTTGACCTTAATTGGTAAGACGACTTCTGCACCATACACAAGTAAGTAGGGAGTGGTGCCTATGGGAGTATAGTAGGAAGTGCAATATGCCTAAAGGGATTGATTGATTTGGAGGTGCTATTCACAACCAACATCATTGACAACCTTTTTGAGGATTTTGAGGAGGTTTTTGTTGGTTGCCTTAGCTTGGTCATTACCTTGTGGAAAATATGGACTAGAGAAGTGGTGATGGATATGGAGTCATTCGCATAGATCTGTTACATGTTGGTTTTCAAATGGTGTACCATGATCTGTGAAGATGGTGGAAGGAATGCCGAAGTGACATACAATGTGGTAGAGGATGAATTTGGATATCTAGACACCTTTAGTAAGGGTGAGCAAGATCGCTTTGACCCATTTGGTGAAGTACTCTGTGGCTGTGATGATGGACTTATGTCCTTCTAATGATAGGGGGTGATCTTACCAATGGGTTCAAAACCCCAACAAGAGAACAAACATGGAGGCACAATGGGATGCAGGTCCTAGGCTGAAGCATGAATTAGATAAGCATGTTTTTGACAGGGTAGGCATTTCTTTACAAATTCATAGGCATCATGTTCCATTTTAGGCCAGTAGTATCCTTCTCTTAAAAGCTGTTTGGCTAGGACCATGCCACTTGTGTGGGCACTACAGATTTCAACATGTACCTCTTGTAAAGCCTAGGTAGCCTTGTTTTTGTCTAAACATGTAGAGAGAGAATTGTGATAACCTCGACGATATAGAGTGTTGACTACTAGAGTGTAGCGGGAAGCTTTGCGAATGAGGTTCTAGTGTTGGGTGTTTGTGAGGTGGGGGGATATGATACCATTATTTAGATATGCATGGATCTCGTGGTACCATGGGGACTAAAGACCAACCAAGACACATACCATTTCAAAATTGATGTCTTCGTAAGCGGGCATATGAAGTTGCTCAACCAAGAATTCATATTGTGTTGCATCTCGAGGAATTTCCAGGAGGTAGCCAATAGTGGCCATTGCATCTCCAACTTTGTTCTGCAATCTAGGTATCTGAGTGATCTATAGGTTCAAGAAGTGCTCTTTCATTTTGTCGACCATCTCCTTATAAGGCAGTAATTTGTCATCTTTTGTCTGGAACTCATCTAGGACTTGCTTGATGATGATTTGTGAGTCTCCAAAGACATGTCTTTCTGTGATATTCCATTGGACTTCCATTCTGAGCCCAACGATAAGTGCTTCATACTTAGTGATGTTTTTTGTGTAGGGGAATCCCAATTTTAATGATTTGGGTATGTAGTCACGTTGAAGGGTGACAAGGAGTATGCATGCCCGTGCAACATGGGTTGTATAGGATCCATCAAAGCAAACCTTCTAGGCTGGTAGTTCTTCAGTCATGCATAGGTGCTCATTAGGGAATTCCATGACCAAGGGACAGGTATCCACTAATGGTGCTTCTGCTAACTAATCTACAATAACCTTCCCCTTGATTGATTTTTTTTCCATGTACTAGATGTCAAATTTGCTTAATAGCATTACCCATTTTTTTATGCAGCCTGTGAGGGTGGTTTTGGATAGTAAATATTTGAGGGGATCAACCTTGGAGATGAGCTTTACTGTGTGACTCAAAATGTAATGGAGAAGTTTTTGAGTGGAAAAAACCACTTCCAAGCATGCTTTTTCCATGGGTGAATAATTGAGCTCATATCTCACCAGTGTGCAACTGATATAGAAGATGGCCCTTTCTTTTCCATTATCATCTAGTTGAGTAAGAAGTGCCCCTAGTGTTGTAGCAGTTGCAGAGATATATAAGATGAGTGGCATTCCTGGTATTCATGGTACTAAGATAGGTGGACTTGCGAGGTACTCCTTTATTTTATCGAAGCTTTTCTGATAGAAGGGATCCCATTTAAAATTGGCATCTTTTTGCAATAAGTGAGTGAATGGTTGGCACTTATCTACTAGTTGAGAGATGAAGTGATGTACAAACTGTAGCTTTCCCTTGAGACTACGTAATTTCTAGAGTGTTCTAGGTAGAGGCATTTCCATGATAGCTTTTACCTTCTTTGGATCTATTTCTATGCCTCTTCTTGATATAATGAATCCTAGGAGCTTTCCTAATGTGACCCCAAAAACATATTTCTTGGGGTTGAGCATTAATCCATAGTGGCCGAGCTGATCAAATACACATTCCAGTACATCCAAGTGATCTTCTCTTCTTATTGATTTGGCTAGAATGTCATCCACATAGTCTTCAAGAATTTTTTAGATCATGTCATGAAAGATAACAATCATGGCTCTTTGATAAGTTGCCCTTGTGTTCTTTAAGCCAAATGGCGTCATATTGTAGCAGAAGGTACCCCAAGGGGTTGTAAATGTTCTCTTATGCTAATCTTCTTCTGCTATGTGGATCTGATTATATCTTGAGAAACTATTCATAAGAGACAACATCTCATGTCCAGTGGTAAGGTCTACTATCATGTCGATATTTGGCAGGGGGAAATCATCCTTTGGGAATGCCTTATTAAGATCCCAAAAGTTTGTGCATATCATGATTGATTTGTATAGTTTGGATATAGGTACCATATGGGAGATCCACTCAGAATAGTCAATGGAGTGGATAATCTTTTCTTGAAGGAGTTTTTCTAATTCCGCCTTGACTAATAATGCTACCTTGGGATGCATCTTACGTAGCTTCTGCTTTACTAGTTTGACATTTGGGTCCACTGCTAGATGATGAACTACCAAGCTAGGGTCTAGTCCCGACATGTGAGAATAAGACCATAAAAATTTGTCTATGGATTCCCATAGGAGAGTAGTGAGGGATATCTCTTCACCTTCTGAGAGTGATGTTGCAATGTAAGTGATGCTGTGATTTTCTTCTATACCGAGGTTGATGGGTTTTGTTTCTTCTATGAGAATAGATGACTACTCGGGCCTGTAATCATGGATGAAGGGAAGAGGAAGATCTTCATCCTCCAGCACCTCAAAGATCTTTTCACCAGTGGATACACCCTTTGTTTTTACTTTTTTTTTTTTTTATGTTCTGATAGCACCCTGGAGGGGTTTTCCCCAGGAGATCCATTTTTTTATTTTATTTTATTTTTGTTTTTTGTTTTGTGGATGAAGACCTCCTCTTACCCAGAGAATTCCTTGGGGTCCAATTCGTAAACATGTGCTGAATCCTGCCCCCAATCACTTTTCTGTTAAGCTGTCCCCATGAATCTTAGGAGCGTGTCCTTGCTTTGGAATTCATCAATATGTATGACACTTGGTTGGTCCTAGTCTATGATTTCAAGATGGATGAGGGGAAGGTCAATGAAGTTAATGAAAATTTGGTAGAGGACAAAGTTTCCTAGGAAGGTTTCGTCATCGTAGGCTCTCACAATTTTCTCTTCAAAGATATCTTTGATTTTAATGATTTTACCCAGGGTATTACCATGGGTGTAGCTATTTTCATTGGTGTGCCCAGTCGTGTCAAGGATAAAAACCAATCCTTGACTTATTGGTAATAGAGGATGCTTGATGGGAGCCTTCATGCCATGTTCCTCATGGCCTAGGCCTCCTCCCTGATAGTTCCAGTGATCTGTGACTAATTTGTGAGATGCTGGATATTTATTTTTGAAGTAATTAAGGAGGTCTTTATCAGGAGGTGACACATCCTTGTAAATCCATATGTTGATATCTGGGTCCATTTCCTTTTTTTTTAGGATGCCATGAGACATGAATGTTAAGGAGCCCACTTGGCTTGGCTGCGGTTCATTTTGATCTATTGTTTTTTGGTCTGGTCTTCCTTGAGTATGTGGGTCGGATGGTAGAGCTCCAACTGCAAAGGCGTCTGATAAGATATATTCTTCGCAACCCTAGTTGATGATCTTGACAGTGGAAAGGGTGGATGAGAGGATAGTTTTTGGGTCTGCGTGGGATATGGAGGAACTGGAAACAGAAGTACCGATGTCAATTCTAGGACAATGATTTGAATGGGGGAAAATATTTCCAACGTATGATAGTATGCAAAGGGTTGGGGATTTGCATAGATGGTGATTTCAGCGCCATGGTACGAGAACTTGATGCATTAATGGAAGGTGGAGGGAACGACTTGCATGGAGTGAATCCATAGGCAACTAAGGAGAATGTTGAAGGGGAGGTCAAGATAAACAACATGGAAGATAGTATCTTGTACTGCAGGACCCAACTTTATGGGCAAGGAGATGGTGCCTTCAGATGTGCATTCCAAGTTATCACATGCCTTGATGGTAATGACATCATTCATTATATGTGCTTTGGTATTCCCAAACTGTTTGATGAATTTCAAAGTACATAAATCAAGGGTCGAACCATTATCTATCATGACCTATTTGATGGCAAAGTCTTTAACCATGACAATGATGCAGAGGGGAAGGTTGTGACCAGGTTCAGCAGATGGCATGTTTTTTGGTTTGAAGGAGATTTTGCAAGATGTGGATAAGTGGCCAACAATTTATTGGAATTGTTTAGGGTTGATGTCGTTGGTGACACATGATTATTACAGAGATTTATTGAGGATTTCTTGGTGGATGGGTGAAGTGCGGAGAAGTTCTGAGATGGATATTTGGGTAGGGGTGTTCCCTAGGCATTCTAATAGGCTGTATTGTGTGCCAATGGATGGAAAAAAACTAGCACCTACAATAGATATTCTTCCTTGGTGAGTGGTGATTGTGTATTGACTATCTATGCCTTTAACGTGAATGGCATTGACCGAGGGATTTTCTTGGGAGATGAAACCAATGAGGTTGTCATAGTTGATATATAGGTATAATCTTTTCTATCAGTGTTATCTCCTTGCTTTCCCTTCCTTGGATTGGAAGGTTGAGCAGGATTTACAAGTCCTTTGTCGAAGTTGTGTTCAGGAAACACATTTTGATAGATTTGAAGGCCCGTGTTTGGTGATGGTTGGGCAGGAGAGTCTACTGTGATCTCCTCATGGTTGATGATATCTTGGATGTAGTGCTTCAATTTCATGCATTTTATGGTGGTGTGTCCCTTACCATGATGGTAGTCATAATATTCATTATCTTTGTACCATGCGGGCCTAGGTGTTGATTCATCAAACGGTTGTGTTTATGGGTACATGATTAGATTATCTTTAGCCATTCTGTGGAAGATGACATCTATGGGTTCACCCAAGGGGGTAAATGTGCATTTTGGTACATTATGGGATCAAGGAGTTGTTGTTCCATGTGGGACCAATATGGAATTTGTTTGGTTCACAGGAGCTTGGAAGTTAGGATGATAATGTATTCCAGGAGGAGGATAGGTAGTCGTGTCTTGTGGGTGCATGTTTTGTTGGTATGTTGGTGCAGATTGTTGATATACGGGAGGTGGTTGTGGGTATATTGGTGGTTTCTGCTAATACATTTGAGTAGGTGCGTTAGGGATGACCATGACAATCTGGACATGTTTAGTATTGGTGGCACCATCGGTCACAACACTCTTATTCTTGTTCCAATAAAGAGATCGATCTTTGTTAGGTCTATCATGTTGAGTTTCTTTGTATAGATTGATGGTTCAATTGTCTATGAGGCCCTTCTCAAGGTCCATCCCTTTTCCTCTAATTTCTTGGTATGTTAGCAGATAATTCATGCGAATATGGTGCGCTAGTTTGGGATGAAGATTGCTGATGAATATCTTTATCAGATGTTTCTCAGGAGGTTGGTATGACAATCTTGTGGTGAGGCCTTGCCACCGCTGAAGGTAGTCTACCAGGATTTCTCCTCCTTTATGATTGGAGTTGCACAGATCTAGGAAGGATAACTCATTCTCAATGTGATGTGTGTACTGGGCTACGAATTTTTTTTACAATTCTGCAAATGTTGTGATAGTACCGTAGGGGATTTTATAAAACCACTCAAGGGTTTTCCCTCCCAAGATTTTTGTGAAGGGTCGCATGAGAAATTTATTGTTGTATGCTACCTCTTGGCATGCCATGTAAAATTCTCTAACATTCCTGGTAGGATCTCCCTTCCCCTTATATTTGTCAAATTTGGGAGTCTCAAAGTGTTTGGGGAAGGGTATGGCTATGATGGATCGATCAAATTAATACGGGCACACTTCCTCAAACTTGAAGGTCTTGGTTTTAGTTCTTACTCAAAGCTCTTTGAGAGTGTTCTTCATTTATTCCCACTCTTGATTGATAGGTGGTAGGGCAGGTGCCCCCAGTGAACTGGAGCTGGGTGCCTGATATGGGTGGAACATGACTGACGAGCATGGAGGATTCGATGGGGGATACTGAGGTGTGTGATAAGGGAATTGGTTGTAAGTAGGTTATGGAGGAGGTACTTATTTCTAGGTGAGGTATTGTTGGGGGATTTTTAGTGATTGCAAAGGTTTCTGATAGAATGGTTATGTTGGCTGCGATGTTGGATAGGTTGGATAACCCTAGGTCAGACCCCCATAAGATGGTTGTATAGAAGTGATGTTGTTTGTAGGATTTGTGAGTTGTGGGTGAATGCCCCTAGTAGAAGGAGTGAGGTAGTTGATATGAGAGGGAATGCTTTGATTTTGAGGAGGTGGGATGGTTTACAATGCTGCAGATGGTGGCATGACCAAGTAATTGGTATAGGTTGGTTGATGTTGTTGAGTGGTTTGCACAACAGGTTGCGCGGTGGAAAAGGGGTTGGAAAATGGTTGATGTGCTTGGGAGGTGATCAGATTGGTGAAATTTGAATGGGCTGGTATCCCAAGTGCTTGCAGGGTAGCCTGAGAATAGATCCAAGTGGAGGATGAAGTGACTTGTGTGGGTTGGCCAACCTGAGAATCTTATTGTGGAAGTGTCAGATTAGGCTGTGGTTGTGTGGGAAGTGTCAGGACGCTTTGTGAGGGTATAACTAGTTGAGCATAAAGTGTGGACCCTTGTGGGAATAGGGGTTGATTGTAGGCCCCCATGGGTGGCATGCCAGTGGTGAACTATGGTTGTTGTTGAAGTGATGTAGGTATGGTAGGTGGAAGGGATGTTGGTATTGAAGCGCTTGTAGTTTGTGCGACTTGTGGTTGCGAGATGATTGGCTGGGTGTTGACGGGTTGGGAACTAGCCACGGGTTATGAAATTTGGGAAGCAATGGGTTGAACAGGTTGAGAAGGTTAGATAGCATATGGTTGTGAAGGTTGAACTGGTTGTGATGGTGGAGGTGGGAAAAGATCAGTGGCTGATGGTCCCATGATTGAAAATGGCATTGTTCATGCTATGGTGTGCACTATGGGTTGGGTGATTGTGGGTTGAAGCAAATGAGGTATGAGATATGTGACTTGGGATGTCCTTTGAAGTGGGTCAATGATTTATTCTAACACGGGATGGAAATGTCTAGCAGGGATAGTTATAGGTTGTGGGATTCATGGTGGTAGAAGTCTAGGTGGTACTTAGATTTCTTCACACTGAAAGTTGGTCAAGATGGTGTGCCTATTATGTCCAATAATGGCGGTGACCATGTGCACATGTCCTAGATGACTCATGAATGCCTCCATGGAACTTAAGGTGGGGGTCTCATCAGGGTTAACCCATATGTGTTCTCTTGGTCCTTGGAGATGAGGATCAAAATTCACCATGGTATTGTTAGTGTTTACTATTGGATTAGGCGAGCTAGCAACAAGGTTGGTGTCCATGTCCTTCCTCTTCTTAGATAGATTTTCAGGTGGCATGAAATGGAAGTCCTAAAGAGATGCAAGATGCTAAGTGATGATGTAAGATTCCTTAGATGACTAAGGATGATGATGCAATGATCTTTGGGATTTTTGATGTTTTAGGATGATGATGCTAATATGATGGGGGTGCCTTAAGGACCTAAAGGATGACTTGGTGTAACCAAAAGGTTTTGAGTTACTTTCCCTAATGCATGATTAGATGGATGTGATTGTGTCAACCTAGGACAAACTTGTGGTCTTTGGAGGATGATATTTTTTGTCAATGTAAACCAACCTTTTGATCAAGGTGATGAGGTCAAAAAGATAAGACGAGATACCCTAAATAATGCTTAGTCAAAGGAGCCCAATGATGGTTGTTTTGATAAGACATGAGTACTATGAAACTCAAAGGATACATCACCAAGTGTAGGATATGTTTTTGGATTTTTGACTTCTTTTGGATGATGCTATGACAAGATTTGGATCAATGCTAGGATGGTGTTTGGATTAATTAGATTTTGCTAGATTGATTGGATGATGCAGTCCTAAGGATGGAAGCTAAGATGATGGTCCTAGGATGCAAGCTAAAATGAAGCAAGAAGAGGAGTGAATAAGGATGTTACAATGTGTCATCTAGTCATATTGTTCAAAGTTGACAAAGGCGCGGTTCAAATGGTACTTGGCCGTGAAGCTTGCAATCTTGTTATTATAGATAACTTTGTCATATTCCTCATGCGTGTGAATCTCTTTTTTGATGGAATCAATGATGTGTCAATATTTGTTGACTTCGTGAGTGGCGTTCTTTTGTTCTCTATATACCAGAGGTAATGAAGTCTTGACTTTATTGTGGTCTTTTGAATCGGTCATGTCCTATGCTGTAGATTTTGATTTTGCGTGTTTCAGGGAACATAATTTTAGGGTCTCTCAAATACCAAATTTTGGATATTTTGCCAAATTTTGGAGGTCACTATTTTCAAGCGGAGACGACCATTCTCAAACAAAGACATCGATATGCACAAGAAAACAATTAGCGCAGATGACTGATTAGCAGTGCATATGACCGTTCCAGTGTGGAGACAACCGTTTAGGATTAGAGCAGTTTTATGGTGAATTTTTGGCATATTTGATTCTCAGTCTGATTTTTAGTTAATTTATTCAATGGCGGAAACCGATTTCAAAACATTCAAACTAGAAAATAGCAGTCATGTGTCTTGAAAACAATCCAACAAGGGACAAAGAAACCTTGAGGGATACAAGCAATTGTGATAGACTCGTTTGATAAGGATTTTGTTTATGTTCATGTAGTCAATGTTCCACAAGCACTTCAAACACAACCTACCTAAGGAAGTTGGCTTAGCATGAAAATATTTGGCCAAAAATATAGGCACACACACACAAGAGCTAATTAGAATACAGTCATCACCAAGTATGCAATGGCTCTATTTATGATGTCGTATTAGCTAACTCCAAATGCTCAAGGTGGCACAAATGTACAAGTGATCTTGGGGAAGTTACTAACTTCCTTGCACAAACATTATCAAGCTTTCGGGGGTGAACCAGATAGGCTTCTAGATTAATAGTTCTTAGTATGGATATTCATTCGGTTATGTCCTTTGTGTTCACGCAAGCGCGATTAAGGCATATAGCCCCATAAATCACCTTGGAAGAATAAGTCACATAAACGTGATTAAGACCTCGCAACCCTACTTTGTGTTAGGTGTGAGCCGAGTATAAGATCAAACGATATCCGACTCCTGAAGCTTTGGCTGCAAAGAGTAAATTTTATTAATGTGAGTTGGAGTGGTGTGGCTTACACCTCATTCTCACGTGGGTTGTTCCCGGGAGATTTTTCCCTCAACCGGCAAGCCCATCTAAAGGATTAATTGAAAAGCATGGATTGGAAACAAGAGGAGTTTGGATTTCTGATTCTCCCACAAGGGGAAACGAGCATAATTTCCTATCCAATGTTGTTTTCTCCCAAACACGATAGACAAGTTGTTCTTTCCTAAAGCTTATTCTCAAGTACCTTATAGAATGAGTCTAGGTTTCTGATTTTCTTAAGAAGACAAGAGCATACTCCCCTATCACTTAATAAAATATCAAGAATAAAACCTTTATTAGTGTTTTTAAAAAAATGATTAATGAAGACATTTTGTTTGGCTGAATTTCCAAGGCAACTTGCAAGGACAAGAATTAGTAGTTTGATTGTTTTCTTCTCTTTCTCAACTACCTACAACACAAAATCGTTAGTAGTGTGAAAGGTCAAATCTTTTTAAATCAGTACTGCAACACTCAAAATAGGTTAGTAACCCCAAAATCAAGCTAAAAATGTTAGATTATAATGAAACCGCGCAGATGACAGTTACAGGTCGCAGAAAGTGATCTTCGCAGATGACTGTTTATAGGCGCAGTCGCTTAAATAAGAATATTCACAGATGACATAATAGAACTGTAGACGCCTATTTAAAAAAGACTATAGATTTATACCTGACATTAAATGCTGAGATGTGTAGACGCCTTATTGGGGTCGGAGACAACAATCTGCAGACATGACAGTCAACCTGCACAGACGCTAGAACATAAGGTCAAGTTAGAAAAAACTTTAGTTAGCAGTAATATATTCAATTTTCAGGAATTTTAACAACATTTAACTCTGTAAAATTGACACCCTGTCAAAAACCCGAGAGTTAAAAAAGCCCAAATATCCCCAAAAAATGTTTTAAAACAAGTTAAACTAAAGTTTTTAAGTCGTAGGAGGAGATGACAATTGTAGAGCGTAGACGCCGATATACGCAGATGACCAATTAGCGCAGATGACTGTTTACCTGCATACACGACCGTTCCAGGTTATAGATGACTCTGCGTGACAATTTTTAGAAAGCGACAAAAATGACAGAAATGTTTTGAAATTTTGAAGTTTTAGGCATGTGGGTCCCACCGAGCATGCCAAAATGTGTATGAGTAAATCTTCACCTGTTGGGAGCAAGCTCAAACATGAAAATATTAATGGGTTAGCACATATAAATATTTAAGACATGAAATGAGCAAAAAACAACAAAGATATCGACATAACATCAGATTGAGCTTAAACAAGAGTTTCACCCTATTACTTGTTTGGATTTGCTCTTGAAATATAATGTGGGTGTGCTCTCCCAACACAAAATATGGATTCCCACTTGATGATGGATGATTTAATCTGAAAATGCAAGTTATTTGAGATGAGTGTGAAGAACTCAAGAACAAAGTATAAAGAACTTTGCCCCAAGATTCCACAAATGATGCAATAAACAAATGCTAAGCTAAGATTGGATGCAAGAACACAATAAGATTAAGATTCATTCCATTCCTAACATATGATTTCTAAGTGCTTAAGATTTAAAATGAGTTAAAAACATGAAGAATAATTCAAATTCTAGAGCTATGTTAGTGTCATAACAATGGATGATTTGCTCTTGGCAAGGGTCCTATTTATAGATTTTTAGAGAGAAGGCAAGGGCTTGGGTGAGGTGGAGAAGATGTGGCATCCACATAGGTGACACATGGAGGACACAAGGGCAAGAGGACAAGCCTTTAAGATTTTAGAGGCTCAAGGTTGCTCACACATGTGTGAGCAACCTTTCAGAAAGGAGTGGGGGACCAAGGTGTCAGAGCATTTAAGGAAGTTGGGTGGCTTCCTTGGGAGGAGTTTCTCACACATGTGTGAGAAACTCATTAGCACTAAAAGGAGTAGGAATCGCCTTTTTAACATTAGTGTGTGCTTTAGTGGGAAATTAGGCTTTAGAGTGTGAGGTGATGGGTGTAGAGTAGGAGTATAGTAGGCTTAGGGCAGGGTTCTAAATTGGATTAATAGGTATTTGAGCTAGGCTTAGATTAATTGTTCAAATTAGATTTGAATTAATCATAGCTTAGAAGAATTAAGAGGGTGAGGGATTTTTAATAAATATAAATTTATTAAAAGAGGTTTTTATGGAGGGATATATATTTAATATATTAAGATAAGAGTATTTAAATTACCTTTAAATACCATGAAATAATGAATTCATTTAAATAAACAACTTCAATTAAATTAATAGATGAACATAATAAATTTAATTAATTAACTAGAATTAATTGTAAATGCTAAGGGAATATTAATTAAATTAATAAAAGTGTGTAGGGACATTTTTAGATGTCTACACCTACAAATGTTTGAATAATAGTACTAACAAAATTGTAGAAAGTACAATTGTGAGGATTGATGAATTTGCAGAGAAGAATGATGAAAACAACAAGAAGGAACCTGAGGATTATCAAAGATTTCTTTATGTCCAAACCAAGATTCCTAAAACCCTACTGAAATAACAAACCAAGGAAGAAGACGAACAGAGAGATCTTCCATCGAATGATGGAAATGAAGAGATACCAATGTCTACTGAGCTTGTATTGGCAAAGTATGTAAAGAGATACTACTCACCGAGAAAAACTATTGGAGATAAGACTGCTGGAGTTCAAACATGAAGCAAGGTAAGAGAAAACACGTGTAATATCTGAACTTGATCTGAGAAAACTAAAAGATGCTTTAGAAAGTGAACACTGTATGAAATCAATTTAGGAAGAGATAGATCAAATTCAAAATAATAATACATGGACTTTCGTACCGAGACTAAAAGCTAAGAATGTAATAGGTACTAAGTGGATTTTAAGAAATAAGCTGAATGAGCATGGTAATGTAATAAAAAATAAGACAAGATTAGTTTGCAAGGGGTATGCACAAGAAGAAGGAATTAACTATGGTGAAACGTTTGCACGTGTTGCTAGATTAGGAGTAAGGATTCTACTAGCATATGTGGCTTATAAAGGATTCAAAGTTTATAAAACGAATGTTAAATCTACATTTCTCAATGGTATTCTGAAGAGGAAGTATATATTGAACAAGCTAAAGGATTTGCTGAGAATACTAACTGAGACATGGTATATAAATTACACAAAGCACTGTGTGGCTTGAAACAAACACCCCAAGAATGGTTTGAGAGACTCCATTCATTTCTAATCAAAATAGGATTTCAAAGAATTAGTGACAACTGCAATGTGTATTTGAAATGTGATAGTAGTAACAAGGTTTTAATTGCTAAGATATTTCTTGATGACATTATCTTAGGAGGAAATGACACATTGTGTATATTTTTTTGTTGAGGAGATGAGAAAGAAGTTTGAAATGTATATGATTGGAGAGATTAAGTTTTTTATTGGACTTCAAATTAAACAACTAAAAGATGGGATCTATATTACACAATAACAATATATCAAAGATATCCTAAAGACCTTTGGTATGGATTGCTCAAAATTGGTTGGAACACCGATGGTCACTGGCTGCAAATTATGTAAAGAGGACGAGTCACAAGAAGTCAATGAGACACTCTACCGATCCATGATTGGTAAGTTGCAATATGTAGTGCACACCAGACCTGATATTTATCATGCAGTAGGAATTGTTGCAAGGTTTTCTTCTAATCCAAAGGAAACATATATGTTTGCAATTAAGAGAATTGTTGTATATATAAAAGGCACTATAGATTTCAGCCTACTATACAATAAAGGCAGAGACTTTTACTTGAAAGTCTACACTGAGGCTGATTGGGCTAGAAAATTTGATGACAGAAAGAGAACAAGCGAAGGATCATTTTTTAGGAGAAAGACAAGTTACATGGCTAAGAAAGAAACAAAGTTGTATATCACAGTCTACTGTCGAGGCTGAGTATGTTGTTGCAACTATGAATTGTACAAATATTGTGTGGATCAAATAGCTACTAGAAGGTATGCAATAAGAGATCACCAGTCCAGTCACTATTTATTGTGACAATACAAGTGCAATAAACATATCAAAGAATCTTGTAATGCACTCAAAGATCAAGAAAACATCTATCAAGTATCACTACTCCAGAGAGCAAGCACAAGACAATCTTGTAATGTTGGAGTGTGTGAATACAAAAGAAAAACTCGCTGACATATTCACCAAGCCACTATGGGAGGATACTTTTTAGTATCTCAGAGGTAAATTAGGGGTCCTACCCCTATCCAACATTCATTAAATACAAGAGGCATGTTGCATCAATTCTAGAATATGAATATCTAAATTTTGAGTTGATGCTAAGTGATCACACTTTAGGTGATTCCTGAAGTTGTGAAAGGAATTATGTATGCAATGAGAAATCAGTACATGCAAGGTATGATTCACTACATGAACAAGATTTTAGGAGTATGGATTTTTAGCATTGTTGTTAAAGAGGGTGAAGTATGTAATTGATGATTCCACGAGGGAGAAATAGGGAGAAATAATAACAAAGAAGAAGCAAGTGATGAATACAAGTAAAGGAGACTACATGAAAGAGGGAAAATGTAATAGAAGGAAAAGAGGAAGAACAAGCTAAGAGGGAGTAGAGATAGTATAGAGAAATTATAGTATACCATCATCATTGATAGTGTTGCCATCAATGCCAAAGATGAATATTGTTAACCAACTGATGGTAATGGTGGTGAAGACCGAGTTTCAGAAGAATACAAGCAAGTAGAATGATTAGATCAGTTGTTAGTTTTTCATTGATGTCAAGCAATTAATTTCTAGTTTATATTAAGATGTCATATCAATCAGAGAGGAACTTAATTGGGTAGATAATAAAGATCAAACAATGATAAAGAACTATTGATATAATTGTCTCTTACTTAAAATTTAATGCTGTTAGGTCGGTAAAAGAAGAAAGGTCAAGTCGATAAAGAGAACAACCTAGTTACCGAGTAGTGAAGTGTTTGTCAGTCAAGAAAAACAAAGACAGTCACCGAGAAAAGTTGACAACCGAGCAAGGTCAGTTACCGAGGAAGGTTGGTAACCAAGCAAAGTTAAATATCGAGTGAAGATATTTACCGAACTCACCAAGCATGGAACAAAGCATGAACAAAGATTGAATACAAGGAGAGAAATGAATTTAATGAAAAGGAACACATATCAAGAAGTTTCCAAGCATGAATATGAAGTCTATTGCAAGGTCTATGGTCATGAAAAGTCAAGTTCAAAATCAGTGATGTAGATTAAGCGGCAAAAGAAAGTTGTGAGTTCTAAGAAAAAGTGCTAGTCATGAGACACTGCTAACTGCTTAACCGAGTTACAAATACATTGAATCAATTTATTTGAGAAGATCGGATGGTTGAGCACAATTGAGGGAAAACCTAATCAATAGGATTAAGAGGAAAAACAAAGGCCTATATATTAATGAGTTTGTATGTCTATACAAAGTTTCTAGCAAAGTGATAAGTTGAAGAGCTATCGAACAGAGTAGTGAAAGAATTGGATAACCAGTCCATAGGAGAGACTAATGAGTTGATGAGTTATAGGTGCCAGTAAGTTTTAGAGAGAAAACAAAGGATTTTATCAAGAAAAGTATATTTGCAGAATCATAGGTCACATTAGTACATTGTTTCTTACTAACATTTGTAACAGAAAATCTCTTAACCGAGTGGATCTAACAAGTCCTTATGTAAACCCTTGAGAAAGGTAACATTCTAGGATGAATGTTTAAGCCCTCTAACCAGACCACTCCTAATAGGGTGAAGATATTAACAAGCCTAAGGTAAATCCCCTAACAGGGTCACATCTAACAAATGTGTATTGTAATCTTTAACAGGATTGGCTCTTAACTGAGCATACTTCAGAAGAGTATTTCTTTTTGTGGGCGACAATTCCCACGGAGGTTTTTCCCAAATTGGGTTTCCTCATTAAATCTTGTGTTACATGTGATGCTTGATAACTGTAAATGTTATTTGTTTAAGTTATATGATTTTATCAAGTTTGTGAAAAGTTTTCAAGTTTCGATTGTTGCTATTATTTGAATCACTGAGTTGAATCAGAGGTTTATATTTTAAGTATTAAGGCTCAATATTTTCTGATTCACCCCCTTTCAATAAACCATCTTTAGTAGGGTAAACCAACAATAGGATCTTGAGATGGATTAGGATCATGATATGGAGATGTAGGGGTACTTTAAACTTGACTTTGGAGAGGATTATGTGGTGGAGTGGAAGGGATGATTGGATCTTGAGAGGGAAGGGGATAATGCAATGGGGTGAAGAGGATGGGATCACGAGGTGGGGTAATTTGATCTTTCCATGGTAGGGAGTTATGAATGGATGAGATACAAGGGATGTATTCATCTTGATTAGGAATGAGATCATGAGGTGGGTTAAGGAGGATAAATAGATCTTGATATGGAAGGTTGGGATCTTCATATGGAAAGGTGTCATAATATGGAGGAATTATTAGATATAGAGGAGAAGAGGACTCAATGTTATCATGTTTTAGAATAGGTTCTTGGCATGTTTGGACTTGTGAGGATGGTCTTGAATCTCTTGGGAGAGCTTATATATGTTTGAATTACATGGGGTGAAGGAAAATGAGATGGATTTCCCTTATATAAGGTAGGAGGGAGATATGGAATGGGAGGATTAGGTGTGATTTTATAAGAGGGAACAAATAGAGATATTGTAGGGGGGGTGTAAGGTCCCGAGACTAGTTTCATAAGTGGATTGGGTTGAGAGATATGAATAGTTAAGGGTTGGATTGTTTTGATGGAAGTATGATTTGGATGAGTGTGATTGGTAGGTTGGTTGAGGTGGATGTATGGTTTGAGGATTGGGGTTTGGAATTTGAAAGTTCTTAACCCTTTTGTCAAACCAATCCATATTCATGATTCTTAGATAAGGGGTTTTGGATTTGGAATAGAAAAGCATGTGGATAAAGATTAATAATGGATGAACTTTAAAAGACAAATGAGGGATGATTTGGGAGATAGATGAATGGTTAATGAGTTATTAGTTGGATAAACGAGGGTAGATAGATTAGATTAGGGTTTAGGTATAATGATTTTAAGTGAAAGAGAAGATTGGATTGAGATATGATGATGAGATTATAAGAAGGATGAATGATGAGATTGGATTATTAATGTGAGTTGTGAGGATAATTAGAAGGGATATTATTATGATGAAGAAGATGATTTATGATCTTTGGACTAAAAGTAGATTTTAGATTTTTGATGTTGGTAAAGGTTAGGACCTTGTTGGTCTGGGTTGAATTTGATTGGATTTTGATTGATGTTGGATTAAGATTGGATTGATTTTGATCAAGATTTGTGATTTATATTGACTTGGTTTGATTCGATAAATGTTTAGGACAACCTTAGTGTGATAAGATCCTATAAAGGCACAATTTTTTTTTGATTTGGATGATATCTTCTCCTACTTGAGATAGGATAAGTTCTCAAGAAAAATAGGATAAAGCTAGTCAAACCAACCATTTAAGATAGACAATGTTCTCAAGCCGCAAATTTAACTTGGGATGGATTTAGGATGTGGATCTTGTTTCACTTGGACAATCTTCAACCTAAAGACTGTGATGTAATCTTCATCAAGGTTTATTGATCTTATTTGATTTGGATTTGGATTTGGATTTGTATTTGATTGATTGTTCAAGATGACTAGATTAAAGGCCCATTTGAGATGTGGGATGAATGATTTTGTGCTCCTAAGTCAAATCGATGAATTTTGAGAGGATAATAATGAAATATGGATGACACTGTTGATGAGCTCAAGTATTGGCTTAGATATTATGTCACTTTTCATGTTTTGTATGTCCTATTCCTAGGTGGTCTTGGTAGTTTTTTCATAAGATATAGTTCTTAGTTTCTTTAGGACAATCTGATGAACTTAAAAACATGGACCTCGGACTTATACTTCTATGCATCTATTATGGGAAGTAGACACTCTTTTATGGTTAATATGCAACACACACACACACACACACACACACACACACACACACACACACACACACGCGCGCGCGCGCGCGCACGCGCGTGCACACACACACGCACACACATGTGTGCGTGCATACACACACACACACACACGCATGCACACACACACACACATGTTAGTTTAATTATGGTTTAATGAATGGATAATCTAGTAATGAATGAATATATATGTGCTACATGTGTTGTTACTATTAACATTTATGATGCAAAGAGATTAAAGGAAGCAGTGTTCAACAAATGACACTCAAGCAAGTCATTCCTTTGAAGACCGAGTCCATCTAGATAAATATGGATCAACATTTGAAGAAATCTACAAATGAACTGGTCATAGCTCATGTGGAGAAATTCAGATGATTACTATTAATGTGGAATTAATATAGGAGATAGTGGAAGCTATATCTACTCTTTATATTGTTGAACAAGTCTATTGTTCCTCAATTTATGGATAGTTTCCTCCTCCTTTCTAGTGTTGCAATAATTATGATCCACCCATTTCTTTTCCATTGATCTTTTAGTGGTTAGTTAGTTAGTGATTTTTATGTTATAAATAAGAGGTTGTAATTCCTCAGAAGCTAGCTTAAATATATAGATTGATACTTCATGTATTAACATCTCAGTTTTTAATATAGTTCAATTATTTTCAACAATGACTTGTAATCGGTACCTTTTGAAAGTATGAATAAAGAAGTTAACTCACTCAAGGGGTCCCACTTGGTGAGTAACTCCTTTTAGTTTTAGTAGTAGTTTCTTTCAGTTTCATTTGCAATTTTGGGAGTTTATTTGTTCCTGCAACCACTGGAAGTGATTTATTGTGACTATTCTTATAGCCAAAGGTAGGGGGAGTAGTTCATGTATGCACATCCTTAACTTTGTTATAGTAGTTTTCATAAGTTCAGTTTAGTGTTTGAATTCCATTAAGCAATTGAATTAAGTTCAATTACAATATTTACCTTTCAGCAAGTACCTATTGAATTCAAACCAGTGGATGGAGATAATGATTAGGTCTTCTACATTTCTCAAAGGAATTCATGGTATCAAAGACAAGGTATACCACAAGATCCCTTAATTTTTAGTGGTCCTTATTCAAATTCTTATAATAATAACTGGCAACCCCAATATAATCCTAACCTTGGGGGTTTTCAACCTCAACCTTGGAACAATCCCCAAAGCTCCTGGCCAAATTACCAAAACCCTGCACTTCGATGGAAGTCTTCTAGGAAACTGGTAGCAACCTCAAGGAAAATGGCAGCAACCTCAAGGATCATGGAAACTACCTCATGGTAATTGACATCAAGCCCCACAGTGGAGAAGAGGTCAATAATGGCCAAATTAACCTACTGGTTATCTCAAGCCACCTTAGCAACTTGCAATAACACCACCTCCTACAACCACTAATAATCCTCTCATACCTACTTAGTTACATTCTCAACATGTTCCTAATATAAACATAAATCCACAACGACAGTAGCAACAACCTTTTTATTCTGCAGACCCTGCAAATCAATATCCAACAAATAAGTGCCCTGTATATGCTATGGATATAAGTGATATTCATTTAAGGTCTGGAATAACTTTTCCACCTCCAACTCCATGAGTTATAACTAAAATGCCTACTATTGATTTAGAGATAGCAAATGCTCCTGACCCTGTTCAACTAAGTTTGGTAAAGGAATCAAAAATTCCAAAGCATATCAATTCCACTCCTTCATTCCCGCCAAGGCCAGAACTTGAGGTAGCCAAACCAGTCGAGGATGCCACTTTTGATATCCTAGATCATTTGAAGCATATTTGTGTTAAAATACCCCTCTTTCAAGATATAAAGGATGTTCCAATTTATGGAAAATATATTAAAGATGCATGTTAGAAAAAAACTACGATGAAAGAAGAAAAACCCCCAAACAGTGCATGTTCTTGGTCAGTTAGTAGACATTATTCTTCGTAAAGCAATAATACCTAAATATTTTGATCCTATTAGTCATGTAGTCAGGGACATTATTAATGGTGTCCATATAAAAAATGATTTAATAGACCTAGGGGAAGCCATTAATGTCATGACAAAAGAGATGATGTAATATATTCAAATCACCAATCTATGTTCTACACCTATTGTCCTGCAACTAGCTGATAGATCTACTGTCAAACCTGATGGAATGGTAGAGATCCTATTTTTTGCCTTAAACTCTTGGGAGTATCTAGTTGGCTTCCTAATACTTTATCCTAAAGCCACATTGGGTGGATATCCTATTATTCTTGGAAGACCTTGGTTAGCTAGAACTAATGCATAGATAGGATGTCGGTCAAGATACATGCCTATATTAGATGGTATAACTATAAAGAATCTTTTCCTTTATCCTCCCGCACAACCCCAACCTGAGATAGTAAAGCCACTATGGCCAAACCTAGGTGAAGACATAGAGAAAGTTAACTTAGTTGTACAACTTATGATTCTGGATAGAGATCCTCTCCTGTAGCGATAGGAAGAGGATGAGGTACTTAAAAACATTATGCAGAAACATTATGGAATAATTAAGAAACCTTTTGGTTGTTCATCAAAGTAGGAGTGCTCATTAAAAATTTTCCTCTATGTGTCTGGTTCATTAAACTTTCCTGCAGCCAAGTATTTTCTTCACAAATTACTGCCATGTGAAGTTTAAATGTCATATCTTACTAAAAAATCCATGTTAGAGTTGAAAAAGAAATTAGAAGTCTCACTAGGATGGTTCCTAAATATCAATAAAAAACTCAGTCAAGAGTAGCAACTATCATTAGTAAAATTGCTTCAAAAGAACAAGCACGCTTTTTCTTGGTACTATAATGACATGAAGAGACTAGACCCTAATCTATGCACTCATAGAATCTATATCAAAGAAGATATTATGCCAGTCAGAGAGGCCAAGAAGAGATTTAATCCTACACTAAGAGAAATAGTTAAGGGGGAATTGCAAAAATTATTAGATGTTAGTTCTATATATCCTATATCTGACAACTAATGGGTGTCACCACTTGTCATAGTTCCAAATAAAGGTGGAAAATCGAGGGGGTGTGTATATTATATAGAAATAAACACAACAAACAAGAAAGATCAATTTCCCCTTCTATTCATAGATCAAGTTTTAGACTCTTTGGTAGGAAAGCAATATTTTTCATTTTTGGATGGCTTTAATGGTTATAAAAAATAAGGATTGCACCTTAAGAACATGAGAAAACCACCTTTACATGTCTATGGGGAAATTGTTCTTACTTTTTAATTCCCTTTGGCTTGTGTAATGCTCAAGGAACCTTCCAAGGAGCAGTCATTAGTATCTTCTCAGATATTTCACATGATAGCATGTAGATATACATGGATGAATTTACCATCTATGACACTACATTTGAGGAGGCCTTGTACAATTTAGAAAAAACTATTGCAGAGATGTGAGCATCACAACCTATCCTTGAACAATGAGAAGTGTTTCATGATGATGCAATAAGGAGTAGTACAAGTGCACTACATCTCATAAGCTGGTATTCAGGTTGATCCTACAAAAATTGAAGTTATTCTTAGCCTTCCTATTAATACAAAGAAAAAAGATGTTAGAAGCTTCTTAGGTCGTGCAGGGTAATATAAAAGGTTTATAAAAGACTTCAATAAAATGGCAGGACCTCTATATACTTTTTTGACCAAGGATTTAGAGTTTGATTGGACAAAACCATGTGAGGAAGCCTTCCTGTAGCTAAATCCAGTCCTCAACCAAGAACCATTCCTTATGGGACCTAATTGGTCATTTCCTTTCCACATCCATACATATGCATCCGACCATGTCATTGGTGCAATCTTGGGCCAAAAAGAAGGTACAACAGAACATGAAATCTATTTTATCAGTAAAAATCTTCAAGGAGCAGAACTGAACTACACTGTCATAGAAAAGGAACTCTTAGTAGTCATATATACACTTAATAAGTTTAGGAACTACATCACTAGGTATCAGATATATGTACACATGAATCATGCATCAATTAAATATCTAGTGAAAAAACTTGCAATCACAGGTAGGTTAGCAAGATGGTTATTATTGATGTAAGAATTTGATATCATCATAATTGATAAACCAAGTAGAACTAATGTAGTGGTAGACTTTCTTTCAAGACTGCAAGTGCAAGAAGATTCTAGGATTATAGATGATATTTTTCTAGATGAACATCTATTTTGTTTAGCTTTTACTACACCTTGGTATGAAGACATTTCTAACTACGTAGAAACTAACAAGATTCCTCCCCACTTCTCACCAAAGGAGAAGAGGTTGTTGATTGAGAAATTTTTTTACTATCTTGTATAGTTGTCTGCTTATTTTACATAGGCTTAGATTAGGTTATGAGAAGATGTGTACGGGAAGATGAAACTTATGAAATTTTGGTTGCATGCCATGATGAGCCATGAAGAGATCATTTTTTCTCTAAAAGAACAATAATGAAGATATTGAATACATGACACTATTAACATTCTTTACACAAGGATTTCACTCGATACAATAGGAAGTGTGATAGATGCCAAAGGATGGAGAGGCCTATAAAGTTAGATGAGATGTTTTTGTACCCTCAGGTAGTTGTAACATCATTTTATAAATGGGGATTATATTTTTTTGGCCCCATTGATCCTCGATCCAATGGTAAGTCCTATATTCTAGTATGTACTGACTCTATCACAAAGTGGGTTGAAGCCATACCAATGAACCATACAAGGGATAATAAAGTTGTAGAATCCTTGTATGAGGAGATCTTCACCAGGCATGGGGTGCCTAGAGAAATTTTAATAGATCAGGGGGCCCAATTGATGTCAAACTTGATAACAACATTAATGGAAGAATACAACATTAGACATAGGAAATCAAATCCCTATCATCTGGAGGCAAATGGAGAAGGAGAGATAACCAAAATGGAGATTGAATCCATCTTGACTAAAATAGTGGAGGTTCATAGAAAGGATTGGAAAAATAGGCTACCGGAAGCAATTTGGGCCTATATAACTACATGGAAGACCACAAAAGGATTTACTCTATTTGAAATGCTTTATGGAAAGGCAATTGTCATGCCTATCTAATTTGAGCATAAGACTCTTAGAAATGCATTACAACTTCAAATGGATTTTTCTATAGCACAAAAAGACAGGGTCACACAACTTAATTCCCTAGATAAAATTAGAAAATCAGCCCTGCAGCAAATGAAGTTAGTACAAAACCAAAAGAAAATATGGCATGATAAGCATATAAAAGACAAGAAATTTTTCCCTGGATATTGGGCCTTTCTATATGACTCCAGATATAAATATAACATGGGAAAGTTGTAGACTAAATGGTTAGGGTCATATGAGATAATTGATGTCTTCAATAATGGCGCAGTACAATTGTCAACTATTGATTTTGTATGGCTAAGACTACTCGTGAATGGCCACCGACTTAGATAATATCACAAACCTTCCACCAAGGAGGAGTTCCTATAGCAAATCAAATCTTGTGAAGACTCTGAGGTTCCTACAACATAATTCAGAAGAATTCCTGCTGCGTCACATCTTTAAATTTTTCAAAATGCATGCAATCATATAAATACTTCCATGTTTGATGGACATATTTCTTATTTGCAATAATCAACTATTGTCATTCCATGGCACTTGTCTGCCAGCTCCAATCCAAACTCCACTTCACTAATTTATTTCACCGTAAGTTCAGCCAAGATGATGTCAACACGACTACTACAAAGCTACACAATGTTGATCTGCATAAATTATTCACATCATGCCCCAAAAGGTAGGCATTTATGTTTTTTTCCTGCTAAATCTATTTTTTATATTGTAGCTTAATAAATTCATGTATATTTTACATATTGCTTGTCCAACCTGTCCTCTTCTGTTCACATGTGTGGACACATGTACAAGTTTTAGTGGGGGGAAAGGGAATGTCTTAGACACATTATCTCTATGTCATGTTTGTCTTAAACCATAATGATAAATCATGAGTTAAGTCATCATATCTTGCAACTTTCAAAAATTTGAATGATCTTGATGTGACATATTTGGCATTTGAATCTTTTCCAAATATTTTTATGAGTACTTCCTAATTAATTTCTACTCTTGCCAACAAAATGCTAGAATTGATACCTTCGTGAACAATCTTTCTATACGTTACCAAAATTACAAAGCCTAAATTTATAAATAACAGAGGGTTTTGTGAATTTATGAGTAGTAAAGGGTCAATGTTGAAGAAGAACTTGGATACAAAAGGAATTAAGGGTTGGTTGAGATAACAATTGTAGAGGTTTTCAATTGAAGAAACTTGGTCTTCAAGTTCTTGGGAGCTTTTGAGAAGGGTTTATTGTCTTTTGTTGAAATTTGAGTAGAATTTTGGTATACACCATGGGTGGACCACCTATTAGGCATGAACCTATAGTACGTACAATGTTTCTCCAAGACCAAGTCTGTGTAGGAAAATTTAGGAATTTCAGATGGTTGGATTATATTCTAAAGGTGAATGGGTATGATGGACGTATTGCACAAGAATTTGCACAAACATTCTCTAATGGTAAAGAAACAATCAAGGGATTAAGGGTCATAGATACTCAGGAGAGAATTGCTGAAGTCACAAGAATCTCAGCTGTGGGAGAAAAGTATCTTGATTCACATAATGTCAGGACAGCCAGAGATCAAGTTACGCACCCCTTAGACCATCCTCTTATGATTGATAATCATGGGACTAGAAGGCTCTCATTGTCGCCAATCTGGGTTGAGGTAGAATTATATATAATCAGATACCTGACATGTGAGGGAAAGCAATCTTGATTACATTTTGTGCAATTCAAGTTTTTGGGCCATATGCGTTATAGATTGCATGTCAATGTGCTAAACCACCTCTATAATTTCCTCACTATCAGCGCTGGCAAAAGGTAGAAAGGTAGGCCCTATTATGTTACTCATCATAGTTTTATTAAATTGTTGGTTGAAATATCATTAAGGGATGTCTCCCAGATAACCTGGGAGGAATTTATAGATACCATAAGTCTTTGATAGGAAATGTAGGACCCAGAGGTAGGCCTATTATGAAAATAGTAAGTAATCATAGGGGGCTAAAAAAATAACAATGGGGACCTCATCCTCTAGGGATTACCCTACTGATGATATTCCTATAGCCACAACATCACAAGAAACCCATAATGAGTCAACAGAGCCATCAACTGCTAATATTGAAGGAACCCCTATTCAAAACTGTAGTACTTCATCTCAAACACCTATAAGGACTAGGACATTTCCCAGGAAAGAAAAGTGGAAAGGGATAATTGGTGAGAGCATTAAAGAGGTTGAAGAAGAAAAAACCCTTGAATCCATAACTCCAAGTTCCAAGTGGTTTAAAAAGGAAAATACACCTCCTATAGCTACTTCTCTTGTAGCTAAGTCTATATGCAAACCAAGTAAGAAAAAGGCTCCTGTAGCCACTGAAGTGGATCCTTAAAGGAGAAGTTCTAGGATTAGGAGAAAGGCTGCAGATAAGAGTGAAGAGACAACTGCTATAATTCCTTTTGAATCTTTTGAATACCTTCAGGAAATTCCTCGGGAAGAATTTTATGTTACCAGTAGCCCTGAGAAGAATGCGCATATTCTTGTAAATGATGTCCAGATGGAAGATCAAGCCGAGGAATGTGAACCACCAGAGACAAAAATAAGAGAAGAAGATTCTCCAGGAACACCTATTAAGCAGGTTAATGTGTATGGGGAGAGTAATTAATTTAATGAAGAATTAGAGAGAGAGAGAGGACACCCCCACTACTTATGAGGATGCATAAATCCAAGAAGAGGGGGAGGAAACAAAAAAAGTTCTAGGATCATAAGGCCTTGATAATCTCATGGATACTGCAGAAAAATTGGAGGAACACCCAGTGTTGCATCGAAAACTACCAGCATTAAAGTTTGTGTTATGGTCATAACAACTTGCATCAAGCACAAATTAGGAAGGTAATAAAGAAATAATATTTGAACATAAAACCCCTAGTTCCCTTGGAATTCAATTTTTTTGGATTTCTTTAATAATATATTGTATTAGAAAATTGAATGGGAACTTGAGAAAGAAAGGATGCAACAAATTATTGAAAACCAGAAAAGGGAACTTGAAGATAAGAATGATGAGAGAGCTTCACTTAAAGAAAATGTGACCACAATATCCACTTTGGTTCCATAATTAGTGCAGTGCACGACGCCTCCAAGGGTCTATGCCCTGTATTTGAAACAATAATATTTGAATTTTAATTTAATGAGGTTTGTGAAAGATTTAAACCCTTCTCTGGAAACACCTCAAGAGTTTTTGGAAGCATATGAGTCTTCTCCTGTAGTCATTAAGAACCTTCTTTATGAGTTGTATTTGCATAAATTTTCTTTCCCAAATGATACTAGCTAGAACCCTTTGATGTTTGTTGGAGACATTCAATTGAGGGCATTTATGTCCAGGATCCTAAATGAGATCAACTAGGGTTTTCAAGCGAGGCCACATATAGAAGAATACCAAAAAATTCCACTGACATTAAGGGGAAAATGTCATGAGCCTTGTGGTTTGTATTATGCTTGGAAAAGAATTATGCAACACCTAGATAAGAAAGAGAACAGGAAAAGGATTTCAGTCTTGAGGGAAAATTTTTAGGGAATATGAATAAATGACTCAGAATGAGGGACAAATAGTCCTTTCTCATCTCATCCATAAATGGAACAACTTGACAAGGGACCTTAATAAAGGTGAACCACATGCCCCACAAAATTATCATGCAGCAGTACAAAGATCCCTAAGGTACATCTAGTTGGGTAGGATAAAAGCACATGAATAGATTCTACTCACTTTCCAACCTCCAATACTCTTATTTCCCTCAGTAAGAAATGCAGAGGATGGGGTAGCTTATGAACTTTCAGAAGAAAGATCTTGATGGCAGAGGGTGGATACACTGAAGGGATACTAATTGAATCTAAAGAATGGTAGAGCAAGGCAAAGTTCAACTAGTGACTACATGATTAATGTTAGAGTTACAAAAAAAATTATTGTTGGAGGACCAACAAAGGATTAGTGGGGGGAAAATGTTGAGAGTAATTATTGGCTCATATATCATGTCACTTTGTCATATTTTGTATGTCCTATTCCTAGGTGGTCTTGGTAGTTTGTTCATAAGCTATGGTTCTTAGTTGCTTTAGGATAGTTTGATGAACTTAAACTCATGGACCTTGAACTTGTACTTCTATATCTCTGTTATGGGCAATAGACACTCTTTTATGGTTAATATGTAATGTGTGTGTGTGTGTGTGTGTGTGTGTGTGTGTGTGTGTGTGTGTTGTTAAATTATGGATTAATGAATGGATAATCTAGTAATGAATGAATATCTATGTGCTACATGTGTTGTACCTATTAACATTTAAGATGCAAAGATATTAAAGGAAATAATGATCAACAAATGGTGCTCAAGAAAGTCAGGCCTTTGAATACCAAGTCTATGCAATAATTATGATCCTCCCATTTATTCGGCATTTATCTTTTATTGGTTAGTTAGTTAGTGAGTTTTATGTTATAAATAAGAGGCCAGACTTCCTCAGAAGCTAGCTCAGATATATAGATTGATACTTCATGTATTAGCATGTCAATTTTTAATATAGTTCAGTTGTTTTCATCAATAAATTGTAATTAGTACCTTTTTCAAATATGAATTATGAAACTATGTTTTGAGTTTATAAGTTTGTAACCAAGCTCCAAGTACTCACTCAAGGGGGACCACTTGATGATTAACTCTTTTCATTTTTAGAAGAAGTTTCTTTCAATTTCATTTGCAAATTTGGTAGTTTGTTTGTTCCTGCAACCACTGGAAGTGAATTCCTGTGACTATTTTTGTAGCCAAAGGTAGACAAATTAGTTCATGTCTACACATCCTTAACTTTTTTATAACAATTTTCATAAGTTCAGTTTAGTGTTTGAATTCCATTAAGCACTTGAATTAAGTTCAATTCCAACATTTACCTTTCAACATTTCTTCCCTTAAAGTTGTAGGTTAGCATGGATTTAGTAGGAACTTAGTGCATATACTTTAAAGACCCATTTCAAGTTGATGCACCCTAGGTTGACAAGTAAATGAGCCTTCATTATGAGAAATATAGCTGCTCAATTTGGATGACTAATCCCTGAGTTTAGTTTCACAAACTAGTTATTGATCCATTTGGGAAGTCAAGCAACTGTATGATGAAAAATTGATGAGAGATGGAGAGATATGAAAATTTAAGGTCAACAAGTAATAGTTTCAAAATTCTAGTTTAATGGTCAACAAGAGGACCCAGAATGATGGATATTGGTATAATTGGTTTGCTCTCCATTTTCTAGCGTAAATGACATTCCAAGGTGGAGACGTTAATGCACGTAGGCGTAGATGCGGGTTCTTATTTTGTTGAGGAAAATTTTACAAAAAAAAAGTTTACTGATCTTTGAATGGGTTTGACTGGTTTGGATTAGGTCAATTCAATTACAATAACATGCACAATAGTCAAAACCTTGAAAAATCGCAAATGTTTGAGCTTCAAAATATTTTCAAAAATCATTTTGCGAAAGTGTTAACATCACTTCAAACACTTTCTACCTAAGTTCAAGGTTCTAATATATCACATGTAAGCTCACATACATGGAATAAATTCTAAACTTGATACTCCTGACCCTTGTGCTATGTGTCCCTATAATTGAAGAGGTAATCTCATGTGGAGATGATGAGAAAATAATGCACTTTAATGGGCCTTCAAGGTGTGGTTGAATAGAGGATCCCCTTGCAAGGGCTTGCCCAAATTTTTGTAATGAAATCCAAAATCCTCACACCTCACAACCAGAGGAGTACATATGATGAGTAACTTTAGAGGACGACAAGGATAAAAGGGTGGCTTCTAGATTATGGTTCATAGTTAGGCCTGTGGCATCCCCCCAAACATTTTGTATGCATGTGAGACACTAAAATATCTAGTTGACCATGTTGGCTACTTAGGCACTCTTCGCACGATCTAGACTATCATCAACACACATCGCTCGAGCTTGGTGGGATAAGATGAGAGTTTTCTTAGTTTCTTGTTTATATATCGGTCGAGGTATTTACCAGTTTGAGGTCATTCCTTGGACTAATGAAATCTCCAAAGAGGGATCTCTAGAGGAAAAGACAGAAGCAATTTTCTCTTATACCCAAGATCCATGAGGGTGAGGGGACAGGATACAACTTATTCTTTCTTCGCAATGCCTATTTAACATATGTCTAGGTTTAAAAAATAATAATAAATTATTGAAGGAGTTCCTCCACCAACAAGACCTCTCCAAACACACAAGATAGAGTGTTCTTTCCAAATTGAATTTAATTAAAGCATTGGATGCAACTACTTAGAGAAGAGAAAAAAAAGGTAAGTAAATTAACAAGATAAAATCTTGCAAATTGTTTATCGTTTGGAATTTTTTTTTGTCTTGGACTTATAGAAAAAAGATGCACAAAGTGTTAGTCATTAGAAATCCAAGGAAATTTTTTAAAAACTATAAAACAACAGAGACACTAAAACTAGGTAGAGACGTTGATTCGTGCAGACGAAAATCAATATAGATGTTGGTTCAGAGTCAAAGATAGAAAAAAAAATGACATGTAGTAGGAATTTGATACCTTAAATTTCACATTAGAGATGTTGGTTCAGGTCATAGATGCTTGTTAGCAGAGACTTTGATCTTTTTTTTTTGCAGAGACGCTGATTCAGGATAGAGACATCAATCTACAGAAACAACGATCCGTGCAGAGGGTGATCTAAAAGTAGAGATGTCGTTGTGTTAAACATAAATGTCAATGCAAGATCTAAACATGTAGGTGTGTGAAAATATGATGAAATTATTAAAAATAAGGGACGTGGGTCCCACGGGATGTGCCAAAAAGTACAGGGGTAAATATTTATCTGTATAAGCAGGCGTAAACAAGAAAACATTAATTAAAAACACATAACATACAAAAAGATAAAATCATGACCTCTGATGAGATAAAATGGAAGCACCTCATTCCATTTGATTTTCTCTTTTAAAGGAGAATGTGGGCATGGTCTCCAAACACAACAATAGATTCCCCAAACACAAAATTCAATGATGAAAATGTGAGCTATGGAGATCAAATTGTTAAAATGCTATTACGAGGAACTAGATTGAAATAATGATCTAAGATGAATGAGATGATGAACATGCAAGATTCAAATACAATGAGATGCAATATTAAACTAGCAAGGATTCAAGATGTTATTCAAAAGAAAGATTTAAACTATGAGATGAAGTTGAGATAATCAAGATAAAATATATGCAAGAGATTAGAGCAAAATGTCAATAATAACAATGCATAAAATGATGGATCAAAATGGAAGGAGTGAGGACTCATATTTATAGATTTTTGGATGGATATGGGAGGCTTGAGTGAGGTGTAACCTATGTGGCATCCACATAGGAGAGACATAGGAAAAAGAATGGCTATGCAGAAGGCATGAGTTGCTCACACGTGTGAGCAACTTGGAAAATGATGGGTCATTTAAGGGAGGAGAGAAAGTGAAAGAGGGGAATGCCTCAAGATTTATCACACACGTGTGAGCAACTTGGGGAAGAGGAAAGAGGGTAAAAATGTGTAAGACTGTAGTTGGCCATTTATGGAAGGTGGTTGGTAACCTTTGCAAATGTGCTCACACATGTGTGAGACACGTTCAAATTGGAGGGAAATACTAATTGTTGTAGAAATTATACAATTAACTTAATTAATCTATGATTAATTAAAGGGGTAGACTTAGAGGTGATGATGATGGGGTATGTTAAGGTTTTAGGCTAGATTTAGGATTTAATTAAATATGATTTAATCAAATCATGGGATTAGAAGAAGACAAAATTTAAATAAATAAATTTATTTGAATAGGAATGAAAAGGGATAAATGTATTAAATAAAATTTTCTACATTAGGGGGATAAAAATAAAATAAAATCTAAATACTTTAGTTTTAGAAGAATAAAGAATATATTTAATTAAATGCGTAGAGGAAAGGGATAAATACAATTAATTAATTAAAATCAACTATATGGCTATGAAGGATATTAATTAAATTAGATTTAATTAATTAAGAGGAAAATAAAGGTGCCAAGGGACATTTTTAGACGTTTAAAATAATTAAAATTAATTCATCAATTTCTTCTAATATTAAATAAATGTTAATTTATTTAATTTACAACTTTATTCCTCTAATAAATTAAAATAAGATACTATTAAATGAATTTTATAATTTATTTAATTATATTCCACACATGCAATTAAATGAATTTTATAATTTATTTAATTGGATTTATTATTCTAGTTCTAACTAACACCAAGTCTCACTCTAACTCTTCAATCACCTTTCTTAACTCTTCAATCATCTTTTCTGACTAATCCATCTATTTTGTTCTCTAATCAATCTATCGAGTCATTTCTCTATCAATTCAGTCCACTGTCTAATAAACATGAGTACACTCACAATCAAACGAGTTAACAAATTAATCTATTCACTTCACTTCCCAATAAATTGACTTCAACTGTTCAATCAAATCCAGGTTACTCTTCAATCAATTTCAATTATCTCCTCAATCAAAGAATCTTGATTGAAATCCATAATTTTTATATAATGAGAGCTAATTCTCATAATTGATAACCACATACTTTGAATTTTTATGATGTTCAAGTGAGCACAAGTTGAGAGCCCACAATTTTCACTAAGAAGGAGAAGAAAAGGGAGATAAACATGGTTTGCATATCTTTGTGTTTGAATTGATTTCATTATTCTATGTATGCATGTCAATTATCTACTTTCTCTCTTGAATTTCAAGGATTTATTTGAAGCATTTAGGCTTGTGGTGGTATAATTGAGTTGTTGCAAGTTTCTGTATCTCGAGTCTAACCCCTAATCTATGACATTGAACTCGACGTGAAGTGATATGCTTCTAAATTTCTAATTTTTTCATGTTTGTTTAGCTACAGGTGCATACAACACAAGTAATTTTTAATTCTTTGCATATGTATATCATACTTTATGCAACCTTGACAGAGAAATGATGTAGATATATCTTAAAAATGATACATTCATTCATTTTAAATGACACAAATGATATATTGATGTGCCACAATTGCCTGATATTTATTGCATTATTAATTCCACTATTTATTATGTCTGGTATATTTTCTATGCTTATTATAGGATTTTTTGCAGTGGTTTCTGACTATCATAGAATGATTCATATTTTCCATTCCAGATTGTTTGTTATTAATATCCTAATTTTTACAATTGAAACTCTATAACGTTGCAAGTGATTTTTATTAGTCGCGATTGATATACTGATTCACTGCAAGTGATGTTTTGAAAGCCGCATCTATTAATGAAGTGTCACAATCGCATGACAAAACATAACAAATAAAAGTGCATCAACCAGCTAAACAAAGAAATAGTTTAAAATAAATCAAAATCAATCAGGAATACTCATGCATAACAACAATAGAGGAGTTAGAAACCAAAAATGGGTATCAATGAGCCTTCAAAATCTTTCTGGAAAAGGTATACAAGTATTGTGATAAATACGGGTATCTTCATGTTAATGAGAATGAATGTATTGATTATAAAAATTGAATGTTAGATCTAGGCTTTTTGGTACTGATATTGGATTTTCAGATTTTGGCTTGGCAGCAACATTTATACTTTTAAATCAAAATCAATTCACATTTGCTTTCAGTGCTCCTAAAAAGAACCTTGTATGGACAAACAAAATCAATTCACATTTTCTTGTTAGTGCTCTAAAATGAACATGGGTTAAAATTGAACAAGCAATCTACATTTGAGTTTGGTGCACTAAAATTAAACAAGCAATCTACATTTGATGTTGGGCACTCCTAAAATTGAATAAGCAATCTTCACTTGGTTTGGTACTCTAACAATGAGCCTGTGTGCATTTATGTATGATTCTTGGATTAGTGGATAATTGGTTTTGGAGATTAATTTGATTAACCACATGACTTGTGTTTGTAGTGTGTTTGCACGATATGTTAGACTAAAACCCTTTTTAATTAGATAGGCCTCTCTAGGGGAAGTGATCGCCACCAAAGGATGACCTCAAATCAGAAAATCCTTGCAACCAGTATAGAAATAAGACTTGGGGTAAACCCTAGAATTGTCTTACATATAATAAATATTGGGTAGAAGAGTGAGTGATAGTTCAGATCATGCCTACATTCCTTAGGAGCCAACATGACCCATTAGAGACTTTAGTAGCTTAATTTTGTACAAACTGAATGGGTAGGCACCACAAATCTTACTAAAAATATATTAAAATATATGCCACCTATTTCACCTCCAAACATTAAATTATTTTAGTGTGAGGGGAGGGAAGAATCTCCCCCCAAGATCCCCATCATATGTTTCCCAATATTTTGGCGCAATTGAGGAGAAATCCTCTTTTATTCAAGATCTAGAAAAAGCAAAAACATAGGTACATTGAAAAGGACTTATGTTATAGAGTGTGACATGTTGTGTGAAATGACAAAAATCTAAGAAATGAGCTTGAAATATTTTAATGAAGCCTTTTTGAACTAAGGTTAGTATTGCTTGTATTTTTTTTTCGTTGTATCTGACCAAGTGGAAACTTGTGGCTTGAAAAAGTCACTAAATATAAACAAAGCATTTTAAAATCCAGTTTGTCAAATCATCCATACTCTGCATGTGTGATTTTTTGTGTTGGAAATCATCATAATATGTCTAAAATAGTGTCTCAGACATAGCTATGTAATCAACAAAGGTATTATATGCAAGTGAACTTAATTTGATGCAATCTTTACACTTATTTAATGCAACTACATTGTCCATTCAAGGTAGTTGTTGATTTTTGTTTGCATATGTTACTACTTTTCTACACACTTACTATAACCTCACCACACATTTACCATATTCCTTCAATGAAATCACTGCATTTACTTGACGCAAGTGATTGGTAAAATTGAAAAAAAAGATCAATTTGAGATTAGGGTCCAAAACCTTCTATTTGTCTGTGCCCATATTTTTTGTTTTTGTGATTGGCATATTGGTCTACGGCCTTGTATTTCTTTTCATTTAAGAATTAAAACCTTTCCCTTTCATCATATTATTTACATATTTCATTATCCTCACTTTAGTTTCAAAATTCAAAAAACACAAATATGTAGCTTGCATTTCATAGGGTCAAGCATTACACTTTTTAGGAGTCATTTTCCAAATTAGAATGTACATATTTTTAGGGTATTCCTATAGTGGTATTGAGCATTATCTTGGCTTCCTTGAAATAATTTATCATCTTTTCCATTTGCCTTATCATAGGTGCTCCTCATTTTTGTCAAAATTATCTTTTTCATAGACATCTTGTCAAAATTTTCATTTTTATCCCAAAATTGAAGTCAAGATAGTCACAACATCATTCAGGTCTTTCCTAGGAAGGTTGCATTTGAAATATAAAAAAGTATCTCTTAGGATGTTTTACTTACACCTTATATGTCATTATAATTTTATTCACAGATTGCATAGTCTGCATTTGCATCCCAAAATATTCAAAATCTAAAAAAAATTGCTTCCCTTTTTGTCATTTCCCATGTTGTCATTGCATTTGCTTTTCCAAAATAAAAAATTGACAAAATTTTTTTGGAGACCTAACTTAGCTGTCATAATATTCTTGCATATACCTTAGTCTTAGATTGCATTCTTGCACATTCATTTCACATGATCAAAGAAAGGCAAAGACAAAATAGATCACAACAAGGACCCTATGCTTAATCTAACCAATGATATGGAATTTTATTGTCCCAAGGAATTTACAGTTAGATTTTAATATACTAGATGTACTGCAACAACCAAAAAATATAAAATGCATAATACCAAAATTGCATCCAATTCCCCCACCAAAGGATTAATTTCCAACTGAGAATATCAGGGCATAATGTATACAAGAGGAATTTGATGATTCCCTTAAAGACCCTAGGATAATAGAAATCATGGGGGGCTTTCTATCATCAGAAACAAATAGATCTTTTCATTTACTTGAATAGAATGGTGCTAAACTGCCTGCTAAATTTGACACATCAACCTTAGTAGAGGACATATCAATGATATCATCATGGTTATTCCAACATCATCCTCATAAATCACCTCCACCATACCATCTAGTAGCACAACTAATAGTGTTACCCAAGTCACAATGTCTACTACCTCACTTGGGATCCAATACAATAACCCTCTTTTCACCATCAATCACCCCACAACTAGTGTGCCCATGACTATAGTTGCACCTTTGATGATGTCACAAACCATTCCAGGAGTTAGTTCTCAAACAATGGTATTAATTTCATCCAATGAAATTCCCCAAGTACTAACTCAAAATCCTACTAAAAACCAACAAGGCGCACTCCCCAACCAAGGTCCACAAGTAATCATTCAAGGGGAACCCCCACAACAACCTCTTGTCAACCCTAACAATCAAGGGATTTTTTCCATCCTCTTTGGAGAAAACATGGAAACTAGGTCCATTACTTCCAATTACACTTCACCACCCTTGTATATCCCATAGTTCTATGTGCCTATGATACATATTAATATGTGATACAAACCCCCATATAATTAGATGTCATCGTATCATAGTGGGAACTCATTCTTTGATTCGAATGCAATGCAAACCCCCATTGACACCTAATGAAATTCTCACTTAGTAAGTTTAGACCCTTCAATGGTAAATTAAAAAATTTCAAATAGGCACACCAAAGAGAACACAATCATTAGTAGATCTTTGTGCTTATCCATTCAATAGGATACTATACATGCCACTGTTTCCAACAAACTTTGAAACATCCAAATTTGATAAATACAAGGAAAAGAGTGATCCCCGGGACCACATTAGGTAATTCTTCATAGCATGTTAATAAGTGAACCACAATGACACATATATACTAATATTTTTTCCACATAGTCTTAGTGGATCATCCATGGAGTGGTTCTCTTGACTCTCTCCAAAGATAAGATCTTGGAATGAACTTGCTGAAAAGTTCATATCTAATTATTCGCATGACATCATCATTGAAATAAACATAATGGATCTATGCAATAAAAAGCAAAAAATGGTGAAATATTTGATTCCTTACTAAAATTTTGGAGTAATTTTTCCTCCAAGGCACCCTTTTACATACCTACAAAGGATTAGATCCACATGTTTATCAAAAATTGCCAATTAAATATGATGTGTAAACTAAACTCACGGTGCATTGAACATTTGAAGAACTATCTGAGAAAGGATTAAAGGTTGAAATATCCCTTACCTTGAAGGGTGTGATAAAAAGGAAACCAATACCATAATACCCTGTGAAAAATCCAAGTATTGGTCCAAAAATAAAAATGTCACAAATGATGACATTGTTGATGCTAACTTGCACAGCTAGTCCTATGTATGCAAGCATCAATGAATGTCCTAAACACTAAAGTAGTCACTCCTAGGGAAAATCCCTTGACCAACACAATAAAAAACCAAAGTTCCACAACAAGGAAAAATCTACGAAGGAACTATACTCCTCGTGTTGAACCTCTTGAGAATATATTGAAGAAACTTATACAATCACATTCCATCAATCTACAAGAAATCAGATCCCATGAGCCATGTCCCTTCAAACCAACATGGTGGGATGATAAAATTATATGTGATTATAATCAAACAAAAATGACATAAAATGATAAATTATTTTCAACTGAAGAACATAGTTGAAGATTTCATCAAACATGGTGAGATCAAAGTGGTTTACAATTCTAGAATCGCAAACAAAGATCATACAATATTTAAAAGTAATCAAGTGATCATGAAAAAGGAAAGGCCTCCTCATCAAGACAAAATAACAAATAAAATTTCACTTATGTCAAACTGGATCCAAATTTGACCATCAACACCATTACTGTTTGAGGCTCAAATACTGACTGTGTTGTTACCACCTATCATACTAAGATTACAATACAAGGGGCCTTGTTAAAACCCACAATACCTTCTAATTCATTTTCCTTGTTAGTGGGTCAATAAAAACTATTAGACCATTAGAATAATAAACCTTCCCATATCTCCATTTTTGAATTGTTACACATATCACCTAACCAAAAAGTAGTTCTAAATAAAGCCCTGCAATAGTCATTGATCCCACAAGATATCGATGTTCATGAATTTCAAGCCATGATTAGATACTTGGCCATGCCACACCATGTCACATTTAGTAAAAGAGACTTTCCAACACACAAACCATCTCATAATGATCCCCCACATTTATAATTCTTTATCCATCTTCATAAATTCATATGAGTTTTGATAGATGGTGGAGCTGGTGTAAACATTTGTACCTTAAAGTTGATTAAGCTCTAGGCTACTGCAATAATTGTGTCAATGTCACCAAGAAGATCATAATCAAAGGATGTGATGATGGAGAAAATACTTCCAAGGGCATAATAAATCTTCCAATCATACTTGTTCCTATTACACAAGAAATTGTTTTCCAAGTATTGGACTTGGAATTAGGCTACAACATGATCCTAGGGAGACCATGGATCCATTCCCTATAGGCAATACTATCAATGCCTGAAGTTACCTTAAAATGGGGTAGCAATCACCATGCTAGGTGATAGAGATCCTTTTTTGTACTGTACCAATATGAGAGGACCCATATAAAATCAAGTACCAAATAATCAAGAAGCAAACATAGTATCTCAACACATAGATTCCTCTAGTCTTTTCAAGGCAACTGGTGAATCCACATAAAAACATAAGATCAAGGTACAAGAGAAAGGATGTGGAGAGTGCACCTATTTTGATTCATTTTATGTAGGAAATCTACCTATCTTACCCCAGACATATGGAAAGCCAAGACATTTGATTAAGTGGAAACAAAAACTTATAATTGTTTATGAACCAACAATATTTACAAGATGGGGCAAGTTGCATGAAGAATCCATTGAAGAAGATTTGTCTTACTGGCTATACAAAGATGAGGAACCCCATAAGGTTAAAATTATTATTCATGAGTATGGAAGCGGGTATACAATTGTCTACAAAATGGGATAAAATGGATGTACAAGTCTTGGCAAGAATAATCAAGGAATTGTAGAACCTATAACACCTAATTAAAATCCAAGATTTTGTGGCTTAGGGTACCGACCAGTGGAGGAAAGTACTTCAAATACCCTAGTGCATACTAATAATGATGCATATTCTTACCATTAGGTTGAGACATTTGAGGAGTACCAATCTGAATCAGAGTCAAATGACTATGAGTGGAATAGTCCTAAGACTACAAGTACCCTTCACTTGAATACTACCATTGTCCGATTATCAATTCACAATAGACCAACATATCAATGTGCTTGGATTGAATACTTTTTGAATAAATCTAAAAGAACATCCTCCTTGTCCTAAAAGACCCATGAGTCCTTGTCTGAGTCATATATCGATACCTTCACAACCCTTCACATTTCTTCTTTTCAAAGAAAATATAACATTGCACTGGTCTACCCTATACTGATTGATTGGGAACAACAAAATCCACCAACATTAGACACATTTGAGAAAAAAAAGCTATTGTTGAGTTATTAGGACTTTGAGAAGGCATACACATAGGAGATCATAAGGCTGAATTCACTATTAACTTAGATATAACAACATATTTTGATGAGTTATGTCAATCCTCTAGTCAGAAAAATGAACAAAAAGAAAATGTAAGGTTTTTAGGTGAAAGCCGAAAGGCTCATTCTAACCATAAAATGGTAAAAAAAAGGACATATCTGAGGGTTAAAACCTATTTGAAGAACCCAAGGATGGATAAATTATCATACTCCTAATTAATGAGGAAAATCCATCGCTACTAGCAGAGAAGACATTAACAATCAATCTAGGGACCAAAGAGACAAAAGGTTGATCCATCTGGCGGAGTTATTAATGGACGAGGAAAGAGAAAAATTTATTAAATTATTTCAAGACCAAAAATTCAGCTTCACTTGGGCATATTCAAACATGGTTAGATTAGATCTTGAATTAGTCGCACATCATCTCTCATTAAAACTGTAGGCAAAACCTGTCAAACAAAAGCTCTAGAAGATGCACCTAAAAGTGGCATTGTTAGTTAAAGTTGAGCTCAAGAGTATGTAGGCTTCATAAGACCTATTTATTATGTTGACTAGATATCTAATCTAGTGCTAGTACCAAAACCCAATGGGGATATCAAAATCTGTACAAATTTCAGAGACCGGAATTTAGCATTTCCTAAAGATGATTTCCCTCTACCCAACATCAACATGATTGTAGACTTAATTACTGGATACCAAATGCTATCATTGTTGGATAGATTATCTAGTTATAATCAGATAAAAATAACACCAAAAGATGAACATGAGATAACTTTCACTTATGCCCAAGGCGCCTATTGTTGGTTTCCCATGCTCTTTGGTTTGAAGAATGTCAGTGCTACCTATCAGCATTCAATTACAACTATATTCCATGACATGATGGATATAAACATGGAAGGTTACATGGATGATATTTGGGACAAATCACTAGAGACAAATATGCACCTAAACATCTTAACCAATATCTTTTACAAGTTAGAAGAATATAAGGTCATATTAAACCCCAAGGAGTGTGTCTTTGGGGTCACCTCAGGAAAAATAATGGGATTCATAATTTCACACAAAGGGATTGAAATAGATCTAGCTAAATTCCAAGGAATCATTAAGATACCATGACCAATAACTCTCTCTCATCTAAGAAGTTTATAGGGAAGATTGCAATTTTCCAAAAGGTTTATTTCACAACTGGTAGATAAGTGTCATCCCTTTCATTATTTGCTTCACAAGGGTATCAAATTTGAATGGACTAAAGATTGTCAAAATGTATTTTAGATATTAAAAGATTATCTTCTCTCAACACCAGTCCTAATGTTTCCTATTCCAGGTCAATCATTGTTGTTTTACATATCAAAAACAAAACACTCACTAGGGGCACTCTTGGCTTAGAATGACTCAGAGGAAAAGGAATGATCCATCTATTATCAGTCACACACTTGTATCTTATGAGCTTAATTATACTACAATAGAGAGAGGATGTCTGTTGACGGGGTTTTGCTGATCGGGTCCACCAACAGTCATAAGTTGTCACCGGGTACCGGAGGTACTGGCCAACTCTGCCTGCAAAGGTTATCCGGGGAAGTTATATTCCCCGAGCCTTCAAGCACCTGGGTGTCAGGTCACGACGGTGCAGGGCTCGATTGGGAGAAGTGACTGTTTTTGAGGGGGATAGCTGGTTTCTTCAACTCGTTCTCTCCGAAGATTCAATGAGGTGAGGTTTCTCCTAGCATTCTACACTTAGAAAATAAAATGAAAAAAGATCCTTCAAGGTTAGAAACACTTCATCTAACTATAGTTATGTTTAAACGTTCAAGACATCAATAATACTCTGATATACTACACTAAATACCAAAGAAATACACAACCATCAGCTAGTATTTTATCAGTAGCGAGGGAAAAGAGGTCGTTAATCTATTTGACATATCAGAGCAGAAGACGTAAAGAACATGAAACATAAAATACCATTAACTCAGAAGCATGAATGCCAACAACATCATTGCAAAGAATTCACCCTTCTTCATTAATGTCTCTTCCAGCAAGCACTGGTGCGTGATACAATGGTGACTCCAGGGGAGCATCTAACTATTGAAAATGGAACAATGGAGCATTGAGCTCTGCAACTAGAATGAGAAATCACCTTTCTATTACCATAGACAATAAAATCATCAATTCCGCCAACCCTTGGAAATGGGCCGGTCTGGCTATTTATACACATTTTCTTTTAACCCTAACCCTAACCCTATTTTACATCATGTTTCAATAAAATACAATATCTGGGGGCCGGTACTACCTGCGCCACCCTACAAAAGACCT
>MU226257.1:995594-1015697 GCA_018584345.1 Thuja plicata
GGACTTCATCATTTCATCAAAACTCCCCAAAACTGAATCCTCTGGCATGCATGTATCTGTACTGAGGGGGTCAGCCCCGGAAGTCTTTGCTACAAAAGACTTGTATAAATTGAAAGAATATTTTACTGCATTAACCTTCTCATGCAGAGTCCCCACCAGTTGCTTGGTTACCTCCAATGTGAGGTCAAGTCTGGAGTGTTGGGTTCTCACGAAATCAAATGATTTGTCCCCCAGAATTCTGGATTCTGAAATCATTTCCTCTCCCAGGCCAAGGAGTTCTTCAAGCTCCACCTTCCATGCTTGATAGTTTTCTATATCACCCTCCCATAGATCAATAAGAGTCTCTGCCTAGTGTAGAACATGCCGGGCCATATATAAGTCTGGGAGTGTGGATACCAGGAAATGCTGGGTGTTTCCTATTTGCAGGGCGACCCACTCGTCGACTGCTTGAGCTTTCTTCTTAATTGTTCGCAGGGAGTCTATGTCGCTCTGCGGTAGATCTTCAGATGTGGAAGCCTCCGGAGGAGCAACATTGATAGGTCAAGCTAGCTCGATAAGCAACCCCATAAGGTTTTCATTTTTCACCTTTTCTGTTTTGAGCCTTTGGGCCTCTTTTTCATAACGGGCCTCCACTGCCCTAGCTGCCTCCTTCAGCAGGTCCACCTCGCCCTATTTTCCCCTTTTTCCCAGCGATACCTCTGCAACGTTGTAATCTCCAGGCTCTGCGGTTGCTTCATCGGCACCTGGGGGAGGTGTCGCCACAATGGCAACTGTTTCTCCGCCCAGCCTGGTTTGAAGAGAATGAACCGTCTGGGCTTTCTTGGCCTTTGGTGGGGCCTGGACTTGAGCCATCATTTTAGCCAGGGAGAGAGGAGTTCTGGGAGTGGACGGAGCTTTTCTTTTCCTTCTCTCTACTAACCACTGAGGCGACAGGGGTGGCTTATTTGCCAAAGTCTTTTCTCTTGGTTCTTCCCTGGTATTTTGCGGCTGCTCCTCCTCAGTGGTGTGGGCTTCATCCATCCCTTTCCCTGTGTCTTCTTCCTTATTAGTAATATCCTCCCCAAAAACATCCATCTCCTCAGCCTTGTCCTCTGTTTCTATTACTTTGTCTGGATTTCTATTGGTTTCTTCAGGGATTTCTTCTTTTTGTTGCTCTTCTTGTTGCTCAGCATCTATCGCCGGGGCCTCTTCTTCTGTCGGCACATCCTTTGGCAATAGCAGAGGTACTAGGCCGAGATTTAAAGTTTGGGCCGTGGTAATTACTTGCCCAAAGGTCACTCCTGAGAGTGGCACTTGGAACGTGGTGGCTGGGGTTACGATTATTCCTGAAGGTCCGGTTCCCCCAGCAGATGCCGTTTGTTTATCCTGCCTTTGCTGGTCCACCCCCGAACTCTGCATCTCTAGAGCCTTGGAGGCAATCTCCGGCTCTGCCTCCCTTTCCTCTATCTGTTTCTCCTACTCCTATGCAGGCTCTTGTTCTGCAGCTTCCTATTTTGCAGCTGGGACTTCTACCTCTATTTGTCTGGTGTCCCCCTATAGGTTTTCAAACTCGTCGGTTGCGAAGACATCATAAAATTCCTCCTGCGAGGGGGGACTGGCTAGGACTTCGGCAGGCTCTGTTTCCTTTTTTGGCTCCGGGGAACTGGAAGAGAGGATCTCTACTTGTGGGGTCTAGGACGTACCCAACCCCAGCTCTACCTTAGGCTTTTGGTTAAGCCTCTTCTTTCTTTGGGTAACCAAGGGTGGCCCTACATCCCTTATCGCTGCTTGTTTTGTTGGGTCCACCCCCATTTCCTTTACCATTAAGGTTGCTAATGATGGGGAGGAAGGGGGACGAATTGGCCTGGCCATGAGCACTGGAGTGGCCAGCCATGTGATCAATTTCTCCCTCATTTGTTGGGAGGCTGCCACTGACTTCTTTATCTTCTCTTTTATGGGGACTTCTTGCACAGGAGGGGTTGTATCTATTCTTTTTTCTTTATCTACTCCCTGCAAAGAAGTCCCGGCCCCCGAAGTTAATTTTGGTGCTGGCTGGGAGGCTCGGCGGGTACTTTTGGGGCACACCTTCTTGAAGTAGGCATGACTTTGCTCGACCACCTCTTGGTTGAAGTCCTTAATTGTAGGCCCTTTCTGGGCATCCCAATTTACAGGTGGGAGGGTCATTGTATCGATCCCCTTTACCTTGTATTGGGGATCGATTATGGGGCCGACATCTAAGAAGTCCTCCGAGAACCTCCAGAGCTTCAATCTTTCCATCATGTCTACTGTCATCCTGATGTAGTGCCGGCTCTGCACCTCCACGTCATCCTAGAAATCTTCCCAGAAATCCTCCATGTGGTAGTGATGAGGCTCTGACGCCCGGGGAAGTGCTGCTGCAATCTTGCCGTGCGGATCAAAATTTTTCTGTGCCAAGTAGAATTCTTCCAAGTTGTAGCTTTTTAGCTCGTTATCCACCTCTTTTGCGGTGGCCAGGCTGCATGAGTAGTTCCCACAGGTGATTGGGAACAAAATATTGGTTAACTTCTTTAAGGCAAAGAGTGCATGCAACTCCATTATTTGCCTGCAGTATTCCAAGAGAATGATCTTATCCCCACAGTATTTGGGCAACAAGTAGGGTTTCCCAGAGAAGCAGGTGACCCTAATATAAGTATGTTGTTGGAATTGGATGTAGTAATGTCCATAAATCTGGACCAAATTCATTGCCTCTATGGATAGGCGGTATCTTGCATCCCGAGTGGGTGTGAGCAAGTGATAGTAAATGAACGCATCATTTACTCAACAAAAACTTGGGAAGCTGGCCTCCCATTGAACCTGCGGGAAATGGTCCCACAGTGCCTTTTGTCCTGGGCCAATCCCAAGCACACCGTCTGTAAGTAGCCCATGGGCGTGGGGCCTCTGCTAGGCCAGGGCCCAAAAAATATAAGAACTCATGTAAAATTTCTTCTTCCTGGCCAGTTGGAGGAACTGGGAGTCGATGTGGTTTGAAATTATAGCTGCCCAGTCAAAGTATCCTCCCTTGGTGGAGATGCTGAGGAGGAAGTAATACATCCATTTATCAAATTCTTGGGTGGAGGGCTGCCCAAAGACCCAGGCCAACGCTATCATTCCCATCTGAATGCTCTCTTTGAACTCAAACCTGGGAATTTCTATCTTCATCCTCTTAGGGTCCCTCTTCGGGACCTTGAGCCAGTGAACGTTCATGTATATTCGGGCGGCCTCCTCCAACTGTGTGAATTGGTCCAAGGAATCCACCCTCGTAACCACAGAAGCCTTGTCAAATTGAGGGATCCCCAGACCCGCTTGGAATGTGTCAGGGTTGAGGGATACCAAAGGAGTAGGGTACCCGGTGGGTTCTGTAGCCGCAAGCATAACAGCCCGAACAGAAGAGTTGTAATTAGCGGCCATTGTCAGAATAAGCTCTGGAGATTGTACAGAGCATGGGAAACAAGCCACCTTAAGGATCCCAGAGTCCCCGATATTGATGGCTAGCTGATCTCCAACCTGTCGCTGGATGTACATTATTTTTACTAAGGCCTGCATTTATGGCCATGTCCCGACGCTGGTGTCGGTAATGAGTTTAACTTTGGACTCAATCTTTGAGCCCATGATAACACTGTCCTGCACAAACTTCATGGTCAGGGGAAACTTCTCCAAGGCCCTTTCCATTTTGGATTTAACCGCCGCCCTGGTAGCCGTCGTGAAAGGTAGCTCTGGACTTCCAGGTGGAGAGGATGCAGATGCTTCAGACATGTTTGGGAAGCGTACTCTGGAAACCTGCAAGGCAAAGAGACCGTCAGAACGTATTAACAAATAAATACTCTGGGGTTCCAAAATCTTACCACCGTGATGCCTGCTTTTCCTGAAAAGTTAGTTTCATTCAGAGAAAACCAAAAAGCACATGCATTACATGAACTTAAGATTTGACTGAACATCCGAGTCTGGGAATTTTATCATGTTTGGTAAAGACACGGGATGGGTGATGGTAGGAGAAGTAGCCATTGGTGAGGATGTGCAAAAAGGCAAACCGTCAAGCCCACGTGGGCGCCACGTGCATAAGTAATAAATAGGAGTTATGGCGATGACGGCGGAGCCAACTGTCTAAACACACAAAAAGTGAAGGCCACTTGGATAGATTTAAATGCACGCATGGGACATAAATGAGGGCCTGGCTAGTTTTACGGAGGAGAGAGAAAATTGCCTGTTTGAAACTGGCCGAGAGCCGAGTTTCAAATAGGTGGTATTCCGCTCTGAAATGAACTTATGGGCAGATAACCAGCGACACAGGCAACTTGACCATCTTGCTAAGCTGCCTGGAAGGATATACATAAGATACACATGAAGAGCCAAGGGATATATATATAGGGAATGGAAGGATATACAACTAATATACACCAAAATTTACACATATACATCATGGAATGACATCCGCAGGAAACCAGGCAAAGCACAAAATATATACAGATTTCTACATTATCTACAAGCCAACCACACCTGCGCAGAGGGAGGACAACCCTCTGGCAGAGCCGGCCCACCAACGGGCGGCAAAAACTAGAAAAAAAAGGAAAATAAACAGAACCGAAAGACAACAAAAAATAGAGAGGGAACACACCAGACAAACGAAAAACCGGCGGGAAAAGAGACACCAACCTGAGAATGCTGAAAGGAGAAGGAAAGAAGTCACCATGGAAGCTCTACAACAGCTACAACTGCCAAGTGATCACAACTCGCCACTATGAAGCACTCACAATCGCTTGAAAATGATGGAAGTGTTTAGCACTGATTGTCGTTAATTCTCTGCAAATCACTCTGTAATCACTCTGAAATCACTCTAAGTGTTTGAGTTTTTTAAACGTGGTAAATGTGAAAATGACAGATAACTTCTATTTATACTCGCGGTAAAAAAGGTGATCCACCTTCTTCCAGCAATCTCTGGACAAGCAAACCTCCGGACCCCGGGCCCGGGGATTCCCCGCAACGATCACCTTAAGAACATCGTGGCGAATAATCCCAGAGTCCGGAGTCCAGCTCCCGACAAAGAACAACCTCCAGGACCGGGGTCTCGGAGATGGAAAACTGACCAAATGAAACGCGACAACGGGGAAGAAAACCCCAGAGAAAGAAAACAAAAGGAGAAAGACAAGGCAAGAGCCGCAAGCAAAAAAAAAAAGGGGGGGGGACCCTACATTTTGCACACAAAATGTAGGGATGGGGATGCAGGGCATAAAAATGTCTTGTCATAGTCTTTACATTAGAGAAACTAAGACATTGCATGCTAAGTCACAAGACACTTCTAATCACCAAGATTGATTCATTGAAATATTTGTTGAGTAAAGCAACTCTGACAGGATAGTTTTCCAAGTAAATTGTGATCCTTAGTGATTTCTAAATTGATTATGTGGATAGGAAAACTATTAAAGGACAAGTCATTATTGATCAGATAGAAGATGCAACTATACCATCAGATCATCCAATGATAATAGAGTTCCTAGATGAAAGCATAATCACTTTAGAGGAGAAAAAGCAATGAAATTTGTACTTTGATCGATCTCACACATAGAAGCGATCGGGTGCTAATATTGTCTTTATCATGCCTCAAGGAGATCCGATCCAAAGTTCCTATAGACTAAAATTTGATTGCATGAACAATATTGCTAAATACAAAGCACATACTACAAGTTTGAAGATTATAGTCCAATGGAGAATAAAGCATCTACATGTGTATGGTGATTCACAATTCATCATAAATTAGGTAAACCATAGTTATGATACCAAGGATGATAAGTTGATCCCATACAAGGCCATTCCAAAAGACTTCAAGCAATAATTCAATCAAATAACTTTTGAGCAAGTCCCTCAAGTCAAGAATAAAGTAGTCGATGTTATGGATACTGTGGGATCTCTTCTAAACATGCCTCTAGATGTTACACATTGTGATTTCTTGGTCGAACAACTCATGGTCCCTACCTTCAAAGTCCTAATATCTGAATTCATGGGTAAGATTGTTGGTCATGATTCCCCATGATACCAATAAATACTTTCCTATCTCAAAGACCACACCATATCCCTTGACCTATCCAAAAAACCAGAAAAATTCCCTTATAAGACAATTCTCCTAATACATCATCATTGTTAATACACTTTACAAAAGAATTTTAGATGGTACGCTCCTTCGATGTCTCAATTCAAAAGAAGCACACTCAACATTATACAAGGCACATAAAGGTATCTTTGGTGCTCATTATAGTGGTTTAAACTTGGCTAAGAAAATTTTAAGGATTGGGTACTATTGGCCCACTATGGAGACTGATGTATGTAAATTCATCTAGAAGTGAAACAAGTTTCAGAGAGATGGTAACCCCACCCATGCACCAACTCAAGAGATAAAACCACTAAATTTATTTTGGCCTTTCTCAAAATGGGAACTTGATCCCATTGGAAATATTCATCCACTATCCACTAATGATCACAAGTATATCAATACAACCACTGAGTATTTTATGAAGTGGATTGAATCAATTCCAATGAATTACATAACCGACAAGCAAATTTTCAAGTCTATCCTAAACTACATCATAAGACGGTATGGAGTGCCACAAGTTATTATCATAGATAATAGGAATCCATTAAAAAATAAACATGTTTAATAATTTTGTGACAAGTTCCACATTTAGAACTATTATTCCTCATGCTATTATCCACAAAGTAACATCTAAGTGGAGGCGTCGAATAAAACCATTCTAAAATTTCTCAAAAAGACAATCAATGACATTGGTCAGGACTGACACATCAACTTGAATCCCACCCTATGGGAATATTGCACCAATGTTTGTACACCCACCGAAGTTGCTCCATATTAACTTATCTATGGTATCAAAGCCATCTTTCCAATTGAGTTTGAGTTTCCATCATTGCAAGAATCCCTTCAGAATATCATTTCAGATGAGGAATACTGTGTATGTCAACTTTAAGAGCTAGAACTATTGGATGAGAAAATATAGAATGCCTTAAACCATTTATAGGCATATCAACAACATCTTCATAAGAACTATAATAAGAAGGTAAAAATCTTATTCTTTGAGGTTGGTGATTTGGTACTTATGGAGAATAAAAAAATTAGATGGAAAGAGAAAAACTAGAAATTTTGAACCTAACTGGTTGGTTCCCTATATCATTATAGTAATCTATGGGCCTCAAGAATATCAGATATCTACACTAGAGGGATAGCCTCTATTAGACCCCATCAATATCTTGCATCTACGCAAGTTATACATATAACTCTTGGAGCATACTATTTAAAAAAACTCTAAAATAATACAAAATATATATAAAAATTTATTACTGTTACCCAAAATTCTCTATCCTATGTATTTTGGTTCACAAGTGGAGTAAATGTGGCTCCCACAAGGGTTGAGCCCAGCTTGTATGAAATCTGCACCTGGTTCTAAAGTTTTCTCCTATTTTCTATGAGTTCCTAGGTTTGGTTGGAAACCCTAATTTCCTTTTCATGCAAAAAACCCCTTAAACCCTAGGTCCTTAGTGGATGTTCTATTTCATCATTACCCTTTAAAAAAAAACCACTTAAGTCTCCTTTTTTCCTTGTGCTTTAAGTCATCCGTCGGCGGGGTGAATTTCTTTTCCTAGTGGGTTTTAATTTTTCCTAAGTTATTTTCCTAAGTCCTGAAAATATTTATTTATCGCGGGTGGCTGATTCTTCTTTTCATCTGATGGTCATTGCGATGCCTTAATCGCTGAGATAAAACTTATGGATTCATCAAGGCAATGCACCATTGTGATGTGTGGCAGGTTGTTAGAACCTAGGTCTGTCAAGTGGTAGATTAAAGGTCAAACAAGTTTGAATGCATCCAACAGTCAACATATTGTCTTATTGTTAGTAATAACTGAGAGGGGGGGGGGGTGAATCAGTGGCCTCAAAAATTAATCCTTAAATCAACCCTTAAAACTTATTACCACTTTTAGGCCTCTAGTTATACTCACTCCTACAAGACGAATGCCTTTAAATACTTATAACAATTTACTACTTGTCGGAATGATTTGTAAACCTTTCTTCTGTATGTTTACCAATAAGCAGTCTTTCATTTACCAAAACATAGTAAATAGCTAGAGTATATCGATCAATCCAAAATTGCATATGTGAAATGTAAAATAGTAAAGTAATGAAATATAAACATATAACACATGGATTTTTAACGTGGAAACCCTGTTAAGGGAAAAACCACTGGGACCGGTACCCCAAATTTTCACTCTTATTAAGTGAGCTTGGTTAAGAGCCAAACCTGTTAAAGGTTACAAACACACTATTAGGTGTGACCTTGTTAGAGGATTTAAAAGATAGTTTGTCACCTAGTATCTGGCATCTAATGCTACCATCCTTGATCAAACACTCACTTTGCCTATCAATAGGTTTCAGGCATATCCAATGCTACTTTCCATGATCAAAATTTTTGATACTCCTTCGGATGTATCTCAATTACAAAAGACTTTTAAGTCCTGCTCTATTAAGAGACTTCATGCTTCAATGGTTAAACTGAAACATTAAATGATATGTTCACACATACAACTTGAATTGCATATTTTCATATCTATTGTAATTACATTACCTCTCTGATCAATATAATCAATTCAATACCTTTTATCCACACTGTTATGCTCTGTGATGTTGTTTCACTGTTCATCGGTGTCTACAGAATCTATCTCTTTCCTTAGCCTATTGATCAGGTCTAAATGAAGACTTTCTTCTCCTTCAGAATCTCTTCAACATCTATTTTCTCTTCTCTTGTTCACCCCGCACAATTCTTAATGAATTGGGTTTGTCTCTTTATAGACATGTTTCACCATTTCTTGGCTTTCTTGATTCTTGGCGTGATCCACAATTCTTGCCAATTAGATTTAAAGCAAACTCCTATTTTATCTCAAAGAGATCTTCTTGCCAGTTGGACAAAGAAGCTTTAAATCCATTACTTATCCTAATCTTTATCTGGTCGATTAAAATAATGATAAGTATTAGTTAAGTCTATTTATAGCTCTTGACAGCTAAGCATTTTTTCATTTTTGAACTCTTTGTTCTGTCGGTCAACACTTCAGTTAGTCATCGGTGATAACTGACTGTTTCGTCAGTGTGACTTCAGTTTTTCTCAGGATCTCCTTCCTTGTCTTTTCTATTGGGAAACATTGTAATTTTTTCCGTCGGGTAACACTGTGACTTTTCTCTTTTTACTCTGACTGTCAGTGTGCACTCTGTCGGTGTATATAGTCACTTTGTGAATACTTGACTTATATGCATTACTGATAGCATAGTCTTTGATTCATTGGTTCTTTGAATTCTTTGGTGGTATGTCCATGACCATACATATTATATCAAGTTGACATCAATGAAAATACAATACATTAACTGATTTAATGTCTTGCATGATCATCAACTTAACATCTTCAAACATTCAATCAGTTATAGTTTGTCACTTAATGCTGAGATGAAGGGTAGTTAAAATTTGAGGCATTGTGCGTGCATGACATGTGTCCTTTATGATCAGGTGGGGCCTGCAGTTGCCAAGACGGGTAAAGGTTTAACCTGCAGTATAGTTTGTTTTCATCCTACGGTCTGCACTTTACCTTAAAGCTAAGATGCGTGATGGATATTGTTTTAGCCATTGCGCTGAATCAACACATGGTGTTATTGACATCATGGGTCACAGGTTCAAAAGTAGTAAAGATGTTGTAATTCGTGATCAATCTAACGGCCTGTGCTTTTCCTTTAAGTGAATATGATCCATGGTTAGTGTTTGAGGCATCACGCTTGCATGCCACGTTGCAATATGATATCTTGGGCTCGCGGGTAACTTAAGATACATCAACGGCCATGTTTTAAAGATGGTAAAGTTTTAAACCTGGGTTGTCGATGAGGTATTACTACACCACCTGTGACCATTTGCATTTAAATTCAAATATTTAAATTTGTTCCTCAGAGCTTCATGGTGGTGGCAATGTTTTCAACTTGCAGAGAAGGTAGATGGATCGATATGATCTGTCTGATCAAATTTATGACATTAGGATATGTTGCCAGAGGATATCTAATCACTTGGGATATTTTCCAAGGTGCATTAATGTGCAGAGGTATCTATTTTAGGGTTTTTGGACTTTTCCAAAGGATATCTTTTGTAACCCTAATCTGATCTACATTGATTGTAGTTTGACTCCTGAACCATGGTGGTTGAGGAGGTTGTATATAAGTAGTTTTCATAGCTTTTTTAGGGAGTTTTTTCAAACTTATGTAATATTTTCCATGGCATTTCTTCTGCCCCCAAGTTTTCATATGTTTATAATTTATGATTAAAGTTCAGATTATGCAAGGACTTTTTGTGACCTATTCTTTGTCCTCGGGTTTTTTTCATGTCTGTATTTCTCTCTGAACCATAATATAGTGGATGATTATTGGAGAAATATTTGAGTTATCTGAGTCCTCTTTCTTTTTTCAATTTCATGTACTACTATGAATGATTTGATGAAGGTAATCTTGTGAATTTTGCTCATTCCCTAATATCTTATCTCATTTCTATACCTCTTTGCTGGAGTGAATGTTTGTTTGTAGGTCATAGTCTGTATCTATCTTCTTGAAGCAATTTTTGTGAGAATATTTCATTTCCCTAAATGGGTTCACCTCAGAACCTACTATGAAACACTTTTGCAAGCCTATTCAAGAAGTTGTACTTGTTTTAAGTCAGAGATTTTATGCTAACTTCTAGCCATCTTTGTTATTATTCATGTTTAATCCAGTGTATCACCTAATAGATTAAATTCCATGCTTTATTTCCTTTTAGTTTCCTTCTATCCATTTTCATCCCAAGTTTTTTATTTTATGTACCAAGAGCAAAATAGGTGGTTATCGAAGAGGAACTGGCCTAGAATCTGACGGTCTCACTTCAGTTAGCAAAGGTCACACAACCTGTAAGTGATTCCCATGTTATACCAGATCATTAGACTTTCAATTTTTATTCCCATGTTCCACATTATTACCATTGTCATTTCATATAACACTCCATAATAAAACTTGGTCTAGGGGCAAGCACATTGCCATGATCTTATAAATGTCTTGAAAAAAGAGCAAAAAATGTTAAAAATCAGATAAAATCCTAAAAAAAATTTCGTAAAAATAAAATAAATGTCCTAAAAAACTCATAAAAATTGGAAAAAGTCCTAAAACAAACCCCAAAACATCAAAAAATGAAAAAATTCAGAAACAACTTTCTCTTTGTCATTTTTAGTAAAACCATCTTTTTGTCATGACAAGCATTTAGGGCAAACATCAAACACAACAAGTTTAAGATTAACAAATAAAATCAATCAAAAAACTTATACAATAGGTCCTCAATCTAAATTGACTATATTGTCTTATCTATTGGATGCATCCTTTTGTCATATTGTCATCATGTGTTAAACAAGGGAAGGATACACTCAAAACCAGATAGGTCAATCTAAAGTGGGGTACCTCATTCCTGAAACTAGACATCATCATCAATTTCATTATCAAAGTAACACATAACACCAGACATTCAAAATCAACATGGTTGATAAATTTTTATCTTAGCGAGTCTTTTATTCATTTTATTTATCTTGGTTCATGTTCTTATGCTTCCCTGAGATATCCATGAAGATGAGAGAAGTAGTGATGGTTCATGATTCTATTTTCTTTGTCTATTATTTGTGGGATGTTTTTTTTATGAAATTTGGGAAGAGCATTTTGGATTCTTGTGTTAAGATCCTTCACATACACATACATTATATAATTATAGAACATATTTCAATAGATAGCTTCGGTTGTGATACAACGCACATACCTTGACTATTAACGCTCGTACTCTCAAATGGAATGAGTAACACTCACTGTTTGTTATCAATGCTTGTCAAATGAAAAAAGGCACAACTTGGATTTATCTTTCATATCTTGTTAGGCCACACCTATATGTTTTAAATTAATTTCTTGTTACATGCAATGGGACATAACCTACCTTGATCTTTCATATATGGTGGAAAATACCCATGTTGCTATAATAAAGTGGCTCAAGAATGAAATAATTGCTCAAATAAGTTGGAAAAAATAAAGTGGTTAATAAATTTTTGATTTCAATTAGAATTCATCTATATCATATATATTTGTATCATTCTAAAAAGTAACCACCCTTATTAGGTGCTAATTTTTAGCCCCATTTTAGTATGTATGGGTTCCAACATTGATTTCACATTCTTCTAGTACTTATTGGACCTTCAAATTAACATTATTTGTTCAAAAATTGAGGTTGGATATTACTTCTAGGCATGATTTACTATTTTTGATATACCAAATAATTCATTTTCTCACCTAGAACCTACTCATTTAGTATTATCTTTTAGGACCCTTTCTGACCTCATGGCAACCTGCATTTTCCCCTCCCATTGCTTTTCACCTTTCTTGACATCCTAGTGATATTTGAGCTCATTTTACATAGGACAAGTCAAGAGTAAACTTGTTACTACGGTAAAATTTGATAATTCAACTTTTCCCTAGGGTACAAGTCAAGAACTGACCTGTCCCTGGGTTTTTGAGCCAAGATTTGGATTAGACCCATTGATAGGGATTTCCTCTGAGGTTTAGGTTTAAAGTCAGTCTTGATAAAATTTGAGCCTGAAAAATGGAGGTATTTTAGTATAAAGGACACATGCTCCCCTTATTTTTCATATCATGACCAAGTGCAAGCTATCAATCAAAATTTATAGTATTCATGAGCAATCAAGCATCCAAGTCTTCAAGCATTCTTCTATCCCCATCAAAAATTGTGGCAAACTACAACATCCATCATTCAATGCTTTTGTTTCATGATTTCCTATTAAGGTTTTTTAGGAGTTCAAACTATTACATCAACACTTGTGATCAAATCCAAAGAGTTATTGCATCATCAAGGTATAAGGTGTTTTATGTTTTAGATCTAGCTTCCATTTCATACTTTCTCATGCAATTTCAATTCAATTTCAAGGTTGATTCCTAAATAGGGCTTTTACCAAGGTGAGCCTCTTTCCAAAACCTTTTCCCCATTTTTTGTGTGTGCAAGAACATGTTACAGAGTTTCAGTCTTGAATATGAGAAGTACAAGTGTAGACACATGATCCCAAAAAGTTTCATAAAATTTGGCACTACTAGGAAAAATTTGAATTCTTTACTTGTCCCTCAAAAACTAACTTTTCCTTGCACTTTTTGGCTGAAAATATTAAGGTAGAAAGATTTAGGTCCCTGCCTTCGAAATATGGAGTTACATTTGCTTCTGACATCCCAACGATTGTCAAATTTAGATTCAAAGTCCTACTCTCTTCATCTCATTTCCAGATACACTTATTCTTACTTATTTTCCCTTGCACTTACTCTATTAGATAAGATCTCTTAAGGAATCAAATCTCCATTGAGCATAGATCTTGCATTAGCACTCATCCTCATTTTGGTTCTGCTAATCAAATTCTCTTTGTGAGGGTTTGTATTCCAATGTATGTAGAACTTGGTAAGTAATCTACATCTTAGAATTTATCACCATTTTCTATTATACATTTGGGTGAATCTATCGTATGAAATTTCCTCCTTTTGATTTTTGTGGTTAGATCCTCCTTGTCTATATTTACTTTGTATCCATTTCATTAATCAATCTTTACATCATAGCTTTGCTACATAATATGTACTTAGATCTTATTTTCATGCATTACATTATTTCGTAGATTCACTGCATTCTTGCATTTCATGTTTCAAAAAAAATAAAAAATAAAGACAAATATTTCAAGAATATTTTTAGCACAAGAAGAGTATATTAACATTTCTTCTAAGAATCTCCCTCCTAAGGGTGAGAGATTGAAAGATTATGTTGATTCTTCTCCTAATATCTATCTCCCTCATGAAGACATTTTGGTGCAAGAGAAGGATACTTTACCCTACTTTCCTTCCCATCCCTTTCCTTTTAGGGATCAATCTTTATTGAGTCATGCTTATTAATCTCCTAAAGTGTGCTTTATTCATAGGGGTTTCCATACCCTTGGTGATTCTCCTCTTTGGGATGATCATAATCAAGTCAACTCTATTTAATCTTTTCTTCCTTCTGCAATTCTTCCTCCAATACAAACATGTAAACCATCAACTCTTCAAGATGATGATTGGGTAACTTTAGACTTCACACCAACCTTTCGTAGTAAAGATAAAATCCTTGAATTTGAGAACCAAACAACTTATTCTAACACTTTTATGGATATTGATTGTGCCTCTTTGAATTTTAACCCAATTTCATCCAAAATATACCTTTATCTTTTTGATATATCAAATCTTGTTTATGGAAATGGTATAGGATGTGTGCAACAAAGCATTGAAAATAAGGAGAAATCTACATCACGTTTTTCAAAAGAAACTCTAGATTTACAACTTTCTCATTTGTTCAATCAATATACAAATCCCTCTCCTAATTTTTCATCACAATAAGAGAATATTTTGTGTGAGCTTCTTAAAGACAACTTAATTACACTTCCTTTTAAAAACAAAAAAAAAATAGTAAACACAAACAAGAAAATTCTTCCATATGTATGTACCATCAAATTCATGGCCATGAGACTAATTAATGTTATTTTTTGAAGGGTAAAATTCAAGAACTCATTGATTGTGGTATGATTGAAATGACATCTAACAATGAATGACACCTTTTTCATGATCATTCTAAATAACAGCTACGTTCATATTATGTTGCTCCTCACTATGTGACATTGCTAGCCTATCCTTTGTGGGCTCATTTTCATTTATGGCGGTGAAATTTTAACATGCAATCATAATTTATTAGCAACATAATAATCCTTATTCCTTGTCTCCTCACTTGGGGGGCAAGGGACCTATTTTACTCTCTTATTTATCCTAAGGACCCATTTTATCCCTTTTTTGACTTGTTTATTTTATAACATGAAATCCTTTCTTGCATGCATTTTTTTGTTTTACATAAGGATATTATCTTTTTTAGGTGATTTACATCATGAGTTGCAACCTTATGCTTTCTTGAAAGTGCATGCCTATTATAAATTAAATTTCACTTAGGGGGCATAATATGTCATCCTTTGTCAAGTATCCCCTTAACTAGCAATGAGGAAGGTGTGTATACTTGCTTCTTCTTCCTCTTTTTATCTTCCTTTTCAATAGATCTGATATCCCTTATGAACTTGATTCTTTTATAAAATGGTTTCCTTTCTTGCATGGATTTGTTGTTTTATGCAAGGATCTTCTGTATTTTAGGAGATTTACATCCCGATTTGCAACCTTATGCTTTCTTTAAAGTGCATGTCTATTATAAAAGATCTATCATATAAGGTATATAATGGGTTATCTTTTCCCTTTCCTATACGTTTGGGGGGGCAAGGTTTCATTTATCAATCTCTTATTCCTTTCTAAGGATTCACTTTCTCTAAGATATTTTGCCTTTTTTATTACATGATATCCTTTCTGGAATGGATTTATTTTTTTACGGAAGAATCTTCTATTTTTCAGGAGATTTACATCTTGAGTTACAATATTTTCCTTGCTTGCAAAGCACATGTCTATCCTAAACAAATTCTCTTACTTGGGGGCTTAAAGTGTGTTATCCTTCATCAAGAATCACTTTTCACCTAGCAATAGGGGGGATAAAAGTGTGAATTCTTGTTCTCCTTCCCTCTTTGTCTTGAAGATGTTATCTTTTTTCAATAACTCTTCTTTAAGTTAGATGTATAGTAACCAAGATCTCTTCATTTCAAGGGTCTCTTCCCACTTGCAGATATACTTTTACAATTATCTATTTCCTCAGTCAACAACATTTTTCACTCTTTTCTAAGGGTATAAGAATACATTGTTGATTTAAGGATATCTTTTTATTGTTGGAAGTAGGTATCCTTGTTCTCTTTTCCTTGTGATGTCGCCATCGTCCTATGTTTTTTTCATAAGGAGGGGGGCATACATACAACCTACCTTGTATAGTATATGCATATTTTTGTTTGTTTGATCCCTAAGGAGACAATTATTTCCTTATGACTAATTACATTTTTGGATCCCTACAGAGATAATTATTTTTGTAGGATTGATCCCCATAAGCCACCCTTGTGAGAAAAACATTTTCAAGTTGTCCCTGAGCACAAAGTTTTTCAAGCCACCATTGAGCGCAAAATTTTTCAAGGTAGAATTGACTAGCATAATGCAACTTTCTAAACCATCGATTCTCCTTTCCTCTTTCTTTGGGATAAGTGGAATTAGAAAATTAAAGGTTTCTAGCCTTTCCTTCCCTTCTTCTTCTTCTGTTAGAATTAATCTTTCCTTGGTTGAAAATATGTAATTAAAAGGATAAACCAAGGTATCCTTATTTGTATTTGTCCTCTAGTCCATGTAGGAGGACATGTCACTATTTTATATTTCCTTTAATAAGGAAAATAGATATTCCTCCTTAAGAGGAATCTCACATTTGTTACACACACAATATGAATGTGGCATTCATAGAAGATGGGAGTTACATGCAAACTCCTCCACTCATCTCTACTTAAGAGATGCCTCTCACACGCTTCAATAATCTTCTCTATTCTTTAAATTCTCCTTCATTTCTCATTCTTTCTCTCCATATTGTAATGAGCTTTGTGCTCCATTTCTGTCTTCTTCTTTAGGCTTTGAGCCTCATTCATAATACACAAGGGGTTTTTCTTTGTTTTTCCCCTTTCAAAAATCTTTGATTTCTTGTTGTTGTTGGAGTACTTTGGAGATCTTTTGGGTTGATACTTTGGATCAATTTATCTATCTCTCCCTCTCTTGGTGATCTTGGTAACTTCCTTCATGCACTCATACTTGGATTCTTTCATTTTCTCTACTTTTTATGATTCCTAACATGGTATCAGAGCATGTTTAATCCTTGTTTGTTGAGTGTTGCATGTAGAGGAAGTTGAAGAATATTTCAGTTGTGAAGGAGAAAGCACTTTTTTTGTTATCTAACCATTGTTTTGCAGGTTTTTCCTTCATTATTTTCTTGCAATCTAACATCTTATTCATTAATCTTGTAAATCTAACTTTTTTTTTGCAATCTAACCTCTTAGTTTTTTATGGCTTGCCACCATATCTAAGCTCTATTCATCTCATTTCAAGTTTTATTTAAATCTTACATACCCTCTGTCGGGAAAACCGCAAGGGATTTACAGTTAGCCTATTCTATATTTCAGCTTTAAATCTATATTAAAATCTATATCTAACATCTTATTGCAGGATATTCCAATATTTATATATAAGCCGATTTCTCATATATCTCAGTTGTATCTGTTTAATATATAGTCTCACTATTTCTTATTCTATTTGCTGTTGACATTGTCTTTTTTTCAAAATATTTGTAGTTTATCTTCTGTTTGTAGCTTAGTCTATCTGGTGTTTAATATTCTCTTATTCTCCTTATCTGTTTAAAATACATCTATCTATGTTGTTTATTTTTGCTTCTCATTTATCTACTTTGTTGTTTATTACTGCAACCTTCATCATCTTTGGCACCCAACATAGCTCTATCCCTACTATTACTTCATTTTGAAACCTTGGATTTATTACTTCATCTTCTCTGTCTGTGCACAACTCCCCTCCATTATCAGCAGCTTCCAGCGTAGGTTTCTTCCTTTATAAACCTTAGCGCAACTTTATAAACTTTGGCATAGTTTTTTACATTTTCCCCCTTGGCGCAACATATTACTTAAACGCCAATCTTTGTTATATGGTGCATGCATTGCGCAACATTACTTTCAGTTTCATAGCATAGACATTGCACAATATTAAATATTCTAATTACCTTGGTTCTTGTTTTCAAATTACCTTGATTACAATTTCTATATCTGTTTCGTATGCAGTAATAACTGACTTTTATTCATTATTCCCAATATTCAAACTCCTTTCGTTCTGCCTCTTCTCTTCGTTGAGTTCTGCATCTGTGGTTGAATTATTTTAAATGTTTTTATTAAAACATTTTTAATAATTATTTTGAAATGTTTTTTTTAATACATCTGAGGTTGGAAACGGTTTCTTTGCAGGAGATTTAATACAAATATATCATTTTATTTCTGTCTTTTCCTGACTTCATTTTTTTGTCTGATCCAAAACGTTTAAAAAAAAACATTTTCTCTTTTCAATTCATTCTAATATATAAACCATTGTTGTCTATATGTTTTTTCTTGTCTGTGTTTTCTTTTGCTTCTAAAGGTATATATCATATCTTAATCAGTGTTGCTGCCATTTGCAACACTTAGAATGTTTTTTGAGAGAAGGAAGAACATATTTGTTTTGTAATTCATTCCTGATACTTGTTATTCATCAGTGAATAGACGTTTTTAAATTATTATCTTGCTCAGCCTTTTGGAATATCAGTTCTGTTCATTGCAGATTTATCTCTTCATTATATCAATTTGTTAGCATTTCCTCTATCATTCCTACAAGGGGGATTCTTTGCACCTTTTAATTGTTCATTCTGGTTTTTTAATCTAATTTTAGTATAGTTTGAATATTCTTTGACTCATCTAAATCTAATTTTAATTTTGGTCAAATATGTAATTACTTTCCATTAGTTTAATTTAGTTCATTCATACTTAGTTTAATTTAATTCATTTTATCTATTTCTTAGTTTAAAACTTAATTCTTGTTTAATCCAAGCTTCATTTAATATTAATCTTAGTTTTCTTTTAAAATTTGTTTAACTTAAAAAAAGTTTTAACGTTCATACTTTTTGCCTGTTCCTTTTTAACTCAAATCGTTTCATTTATAAGCTTTTTATATCATTTATAACCAAATTCTATTGTTGGTTTTGTAATTCGTTGCAATTAAAATTTGTTTCACCATTTTCATTAAAAATTTAAATTTCTTTTAATATCTTTATTTACCTATTCTATTGTAAGTTAACATTAAGTTAAACTTATTTTTCTTAATCTTGCACATTATATATTCATTTTTATTCACTTTGTTTAAGTAAATTTGATCATTAATCATGTCTACTCTTATTCCTGAAATCAAGCTAAATAGCTCTAATTATCATCAATGGAAAACTCATGCTTCATTTTTATTTCGATTTAAACACCTTCTTGAAGTTGCTACAGATGCTTCCATTGAACCCGATACCTCTGCTTCACAAGCAGAAAAAGATGCATGGAAAAAAAAAATAAAGAAGCCCTTGGTTTGATTGGTCTCTCCATCATTCCTAATCTTTATGTCGTAATTGGACATTGCACCAAAGCACATGAAGCATGGGCCATTTTGCAACAGGCGTATGGCAGCTCATCAGAATCTCGTAAGATTCAACTCCAAGACAACTTGGAGGATTTAAGGTATAATGATTTTATAAATATGGATGAATTTTTACTCAAGTTTGATGCAGTTAAAACTCAACTAAGTGGTGTTAGTGTTAGTTTAAGTGATATTAGATTAATTACAATTATTCTTAAGAAATGCCTTCCTAAAGAGTTTCAGCAATTTATTATTAACATTCACTCACAGCTTGCAATTCCTACTTTAGTTGCTCATTTAACTTGTGCAATCTTTCAAAATTTTTTACATCAAGAGTAGGCTAAATTATTGCAATTTGGTACTATTAAGTCTTTTTGTAGGATTTTGCAAACATGCAAATCCACAGACCCCGAATACACCTGCATGCAAGAACCTGACACAAAGATGAAAAAGCTGAAGAACTCAGAAGTTGCTCAGAAAGTGAGAGCGAAATTAAAATTTGAATTAATGAAAAGCAATTACAAAGTTCGACCTTATAAAGGTGAACGAAACCCTAAAAAGGTAAATACTAGGTTGCACATTATTAATTAAGAGTTAATTAATAATGCACCTAAGAGATGCTTAAGCAACTAGAGTAAAATGAAATAATACTCTAACACCCCCCTTAAGCTGAACGCAGGGAGAAAGCAGACCTAGAAAGACTAAGAAAGCAAGAAACGGGTCCCGGCAACAAGGCCTGATCAGGTACCCAGTACAAGGAAATCTCTGTAAACCGGAGACAAAGGAGAAAACCCAGTGGGAAAAACCCCTCTCCAAAAAGAGATAAAAAAGCAAGCAAAGACAAA
>MU226257.1:1048459-1070596 GCA_018584345.1 Thuja plicata
GACCAAAAGACCATAATATAAGAGCCTGACATTTAGTAGAGATCCCAACAGTTGAAATATTTCTCACATTTGCACTTTCTCCAGCAAAATTAATCTTACAAAGCATGGTCAATAACAAAGAATCCACTCAACAAAAGGATTGAGGATCATGAGCTTTCTCATTATGAAAACAACTAATTGATGGTATTTCATCAAATGAAGAGCAGTCAATCATTTGAGAGTACCATGTTACAGTGTACAAAAAGAATTTTACTAAATATTTTTTGTAAAACAAAACTAAATTTTTAATCTAGCCATTGCATTTTGACTTCTGTGAATGAAGGTTAGTTAGTTTTAATTTTGATAGTGCAGTCAAGCTCTTCTCTTGATACAGGATTATGGCTTGACACAACACACAATAACAACAATATTTGCCAGAGTATTAAGCAACATGGTCTAAATTTACGCTATCAGGGGCAAGCAAATTTGAAGGTACAGTGAACCCACCCCCTCTAATAGATACTGTAGGGCCATGACTTGAATATTTGCTGATCAAATAATGGTCAAGAAAGACAACAATAACAGTAATATCATCATGAAAATGACACCTAACACCACTATCAATCTTTTTGAGGTCTGAATATCGCATCTCTCACTTTTTTTCTACCTCTTGGAGAGCATCTTTAACAAGCCTTCTTGCGCTTCCCTGCATAATATCCCCTTAAAATTTAGAATACCAATCAATCATTTCGATTAGAAGTTTAAAAATTGTAAGATACAAGAATGACCCAGATATTAATGCCTCAAACCCGTCTCAATGTGTATTCCAACAATAAAAAGCAGAACCAATGCAGCTCCAAGACATCATATGCTTCATATAAAACACCATGTACATTACATTTAGAAAAGCAAATATTGTAGCGTTAGATTGGGGAAGAAAATGAAGTTCTACACTTGGAGATGAGATCAACAACTAGATTGACTTTGATGGATCTTGACATCAGGGTTGTAGTTATTATTTTAGCAATTCAGATATTCTACTTAGCAATCCTTTTGTAAGGATAAGTATATTGTATTTGTCTTTAGTAATTGAAGGTTTTCACAGTATTTTTAGTTAGATTATTTATTTTATGAGATTTGACCGTTGATTTCTAGAATATTGCAAAATTACTTCTAAATAATTATTTATACTGATAATTCATTCAACATAAATAATATCTATAATCCACTTCTTTGGACCTTCTCCACCTGGCTAGCATTTATGGAGTATGGACAGTCTCTCTTTTTAACCCCTTTTCAACATGTCTCTTGCTTTTCTTCTCACAATAATATCTGTGTATAGTTTAGCTCTAGAGCACACTTCCCATGTTAGAGAAATGAGCTTCACCTGATCTTTTTATAGTTGACCTATTCGTTTGATTTAATTACTAAAGAAATATATATAGATAGCCTAATAGATGAAAGTCGTTATGTGAACTATCAAATTGGTTATATTATCATTATAGAGCTGGCTTTCAAGTTCTTTTAGAAACTTGAAAAGGGTTTTTGAAATTGTCTAAATTTTTCTATTAATATTAGATAGCTTTAGTAATGAAATCCAACAATCATCAAGTGAATAAAGAACCAAACAAACTCTTAAAAACTCTAAAGGGAATATAAAAAAATACATGTGACGTCCAGCTGTCAGCAATTGCCGACGTCTAGACGTCGCATGTATAGCTAATACGTCGCACATCTATCATAATTGTGACACCCACAAACTGTAATGATGACATGCTAAAGTTTTTAGACGATGCAAACTGCAACGATCAACACAAAAAATGTGATGCCTAGGTGTCGTAATAGCGACAGATAAAATATGTAACGACAGCATGATAAACATCATATCTGGCTCGTATTGCGACACCTAGGCATCACATTTTTTGTGTTAACCATCGCAATTATGAGAGACATGTGACATATTTGCTATACATGCGATGTCCAGCCATCGGCAATTGCCGATCGCTCGACATCACATGTATAGAAAATATGTCGCATGTCTATCGTAATTGCGACACCCACAAACTGTAACGACTGCATGCTAAAGTTTTTAGACGGTGCAAACTGCGATGGTTAACATAAAAAATGTGACGCCTAGATGTTGTAATAGTGACAGATAAAATATGTAACGATAGCATGATAAAAATCATAGCTGGCTTGTATTGCAATGATTTAGACCATCACAATAAAGATAGATGGTACAGTCGTCGGTGTTTCTGACACCAAAATTGCAACACTGGTCTCTGTCGCTTGGCCGACGGGACAGTGTCAGAAAAGTGACACATAACCGTTGAAAAAAGGTCTCAAATGTTGTAGTAACTGTCTAATTAAAATTAGTTCACTCACAATCAAATGAGTTAACAAATCAATCTATTCACTTCACTTCCCAATCGACTGAGTTCAACTTGATGAACTATAACTGATTGAATGTTTGAAGATGACAAAGTTGATAATCACCGAGATGCAGAAAGTAAATGCAAGACATTAAATCAATTAATGAATTGTATTGTCAATGATGTCAACTTGATATGGTATGATTTCTTATACACATATTTTCACAACACTTAACGATCTAAAAAGACAAATTTTTTGTCATCGGTAATCATGTGCACCGAGTAACAATAAACCCCAAGTGACAGTGAACCCCGAGCACACAAGTTCACAGTATTTCCTGAACGGACAATGTTACCCAAGCAAGCATTACCAAGGTAACTGTAGTTGTCACCAAACAGAATTGAATTTGATGCTCGAGCTATCTGCAGTAGTCACCGAGCACAACTAAAGTGTTGACCAATAGAAACTGAGGTTAGGAAAATGACCAAATAACTTAGGTGGTAGGAGATAAAGATAGAGTTAACTGATTATTTACTTTTTTTTCATCGATCAGTTGAAAGATAAAGATAAGAAGGAGATTTAAAGCATGTTTATTCCATAAAAAAGGAGATATTTGCAGAATAAAACTAAAGCAAGCATGACGAGCTTTACGGATCAAGAAGTGATCAACAAAGAAAACAAGAAGGACAAGAAATGGTGAAATTGTGTCTATATTAAGAGACAAGCAATTCATTATGAAAAAAAGAATGCTGAAGAGAATTTTGGTGAAGATAGAAGTCTTCATACAGATCTGATCATACAAGTTGAAGAACAGAGCTAATAATTCTGCAGACACCGAGCAACAGAGAAGCAACAACATTCACCGAGCAGAAAGAAGTGGAGCAAAATAATTTAAGAGAACATTGATCAGAAGAGGTATTATGAGCTAACAATAGATCTGAACATCTACAAGATTAAGTTGTATTTATGAACATATCATATAATGTTTCATTTTAACCATTGATTCAAAAATTCTCTTAATAGAGTAGGATTTAAACATGATTTATATATTGAGATACATCCCAAGGAGTATCAAAAGGTTTCATGTTAACAACATAGTGAATGCTAGGTCAAGTGATAAACTATTAGTAATAAATCCTCTAACAAGGTCACACTTAACAGTGTGTTTATAACCTTTAACAGGGTTGTCTCTTCACCGAGCTCACTTTAGAAGAGTGAAAATTTTGGGTTATCGGTCCCAAGTAGTTTTTCCCTTAACAAGGTTTCCACATTAAAAATCCATGTGTCAAATGTGTATATGGTTCATTGATTTGATGTGTTTCTTTACACATTGCTAAAACAAGATTGATTGGTAAACACTAAGTTATTTACTATATTTCGGTAAAGGTTAAGAAAAGATAAACTATTGTTTGGTAAAGCTTAAGGAAAGGATAAAGAGTATATTCACCGAGCAACATATATTTGATAAAGGCATACATCTTGTAGGACTGAAGATAACTAGAGGTTTTATATTTTTGGTTTAAAGTTTTGGTTGAATTATTGGATTAATTTTTGAGGCCATTGATTCACCCCCCCTCCCATTTATTCTAACAATTGGTATCAGAGCTTGTGTGCTTAGAAAGGGAGTTTAAGGACTCAAGCTAAAGATCACAAGATGAAAAAAAAGGGATGTGCCTAAGCTGAAAAAGGACAACTTTGCATCATGCAAAAGCAAGATAAGACTCCACCTATCAAGTATTGGAAATGATGTCACACAGTACTTGGATACTAAATTTGTTTTACCTACTGGACCTCCAACAGTTGATCAATTGAGAGAAAATCATGAACACAATTCTATGATAATAGAACTTTCTTCCTCACTCTCGAATGTTGAATTTGAAGATGTCAAAGCATGCACCACTGCAAATAAAATGTGGAACAAATTGAAGCTAGTACATGGAGGAGATAAGAATGTGCTAAGAGCTAAGGCTGAAATCCTAAGAGGAAGTTTTGATGACCTAAGAATGAAAGAAGGAGAAAACATCACTCAGTACAGCTGCAGAATCAAAGAGGTTGTTAATGCTATTCGAGGAGTAGGAGGTGTAATTGAAGAAGAAACAATGGTAAGTTAAATTTTAAGAACCTTACTACTTGTTTATACTATTAGAGTATCTTGTATACAAGAAATGAGAGCAGTAGCAAATAAAAATGTTATTCTAGATAGTTTTTTTGGTAGACTTATTTCATTTGAGATGAATAACTTTGACAATGTGTCTTACCAACTATTGAGTCTGCATTCAAATCTTCTTTGAAAATAAGTAAATCAAGTCATAAACACACCATGAGAAATGATAGTGAAAGTGATAGTGATGACCAAGAACTTGATGAGATTGAAGCACTAATGGATATAAGATTGCGGAGAGGCAAAGGTAGATACAAGGGTAAATTACCATTGGTATGTTTTAATTGTAAAGAGATTGGACACTTTGTTGCTAGATGTCCTAACAAAAGAAAAGAAGATAGAAACAATAACATATCACATGAAAAGAAGTTTGACAGAGGTGATGATAGAGATTACCGAAGCAACCAAAATTTGACAGAAGAGACAACCGAGACTACAAGGACAAAGGAAAGAAGGCTTGTTACCTAGCTGAGAACAAAAATGAGAATACTAACACCGAATCTGATGAAGATATTGAGGTAGTATTTGTTGCTATGAATGATGATTCAGATGAACAGGAAAGGTATGTTGAAACTGCACTCATTTCTAAGATTAGTAAGAATGATGTCTAGATTATTAATAGTGGTTGTACTTACCACATGATTAGAGATAAGGAAAAGTTTGAAACTTTTGAATATTATAATGGTAGATCAGTAAGAATGGGTAATGACTCACCTTGTTCGGCTGAAGGTAAAGTAACAATAATGTTGAATAATCTGATCAGATGTGCAAATGCATATTGGGTGAAAGGACTTAACTATAATCTATTGAGTCTTTCACAGCTAAATAACACAGGACACCGAGTTGCATTTGAGAACAAAAAGGCAAAGATCTTTAATGAATCATGAAGGTTGATCGAAACTGGTGAACATACAAAAGGTAACCTATTCTATCTTGATGATATTAATACCACTTGTTTAATGGATAGAAACAAAGACATTTGGTTGTGGCATATAAGGTTATGTCATGTGAATTTTGACAACATGGTTAGGATAAGCAATAAAAGGAAAGTAAGAGGCTTACCAAGCATGTCAAAACCCTACCATGTCATGTATAAGAATTGTCAAAAGGTAAAATAAAAAATTCTAGTTTCAAGAGAAAAACCTACACATCTAATGCTATTCTAGAGCTAGTCCATACTGACTTATGTGGACCAATGAGAACAAAGAGCTACTATGGTGATAGATACTTCATTTTCTTTGTTGATGATTATTCTAGAATGATGACTGTTATGTTTTTAAAAGAGAAATCAGAAGCATTCAAGATGTTTAAATGGTATAAAGCTATAGTAAAAAAATAAAGTGGAAAGGAACTAAAATTTCTAAGATCAGAAAGAGGAGGGGAATTTATTTCTAACTTTTGTAATGAGCATGGAATTCAAAGACAGGTTTCTGCACTGAGAACACCACAACAAAATGGGATTGCTGAAAGAAGGAACAGATCCATTGTTGATTGTGCTAGAACACTGATGATTGAGAAAGTAATCACACAAACATTCTAGAGAGAAGCTATCAGTACTGTTGTCTATACATTAAATGGAATTTAATTGAAGAAAGACACCTTAGGAGCTATGGTATGGATACACATCCAATGTAAGTTATTTCAGAATTTTTGGAAGTCAATGTTATATTTTGAAATAAGATAGAAATGGAAAGCTTGAATCCAAAGGTGAAGAAGGAATATTTCTAGGTTATTCTACCAAAAGAAAGGCTTATAAATGTTTTAACAAATCCTCTAAAAAAAACATTGAAAGTGAAAATGTCAAAGTGGATGAATTTGCTGAGAAAAATGATGAGAAAAGAAGAAAGGAACTAGAAGACTATAATATGTTTGTCTATAGTGAAGAACCTAAAACTCTACATGAGCAATAGTGTATTTCTCTCGAGTGACAGAACAATGCACTCGAGCATCAGGTTGCAAATACCGAAAATTAGGAAATTGCTCAAAATAAGGTACCGAGCGATGAAGATCAAAATGAAGGTCAAGATGATGATCAGATGATAAAAAAAGAGTTGAACCAGTAATTTCCAAGTATGTCAGAAGACACCATCCATAGAACCAGATCATAGGAGGCAAAAAGGCTGGAATGAGAACAAGAAGTAAGTCTCTGAACACTAGATGTTTGATTTGTGGTTTTGAGCCTAAATCTGTCAATAGTCCACTTGAAAATAAAGAATGGGATAGTTATATGAATGAAGAGATTGAGAAGAAAAAAACATGGACATTAGTACCTAGACCAAATGACAAGAATGTCATTGGTACCAAATGGATATTTAGAAACAATCTGAATTAGAATGGAGAAGTCACAAGGAACAAAGAAAGATTAGTATGCAAAGGGTATGCATAAGAAGAAGGTAGTCACGATGGAGAAATATTTTCACCTGTTGCTAGACTAGAAGGAGTAAGAATCCTACTTGCTTATGCACCATTCAAAGGATTCAAGGTATACAGAATGGATGTCAAATCTGCATTCCTAAATGGAATACTAGAAGAAGAGATATACATTGAACAACCAAAAGGGGTTGATCCTAACAAGAGAAACATGGTTTTTAGACTACACAAAGCCTTGTATGGATAAAAACAAGCACCGAGAGCATGGTATGAAAGACTTTAGTCCTATCTCATAATTATTGGGTTTGTAAGAATAAGTGATAATAGTAATCTGTATTTAAAAGAAGATATTGATGATAACATTCTCATTGCTGAAATACTTGTTGATGATATCATATTTGGAGGTAATGATATGTTATGCAAATTATTTGCTGATGAAATGAGCAAAGAGTTTGATATGTCAATGTTTGGGGAGATCAAGTTCTTTCTTGGTCTATAGATTCCTCAATGGGATGCAGGAATCTACATCACACAATCCAAATACATCAAGGAAGTTTTGAAAATATTCAAGATGGAGGACTCCAAGCCAGTTGGAACACCTATGGAAACCGGATGCAAGCTGACAAAGGAAGACAAGTCAATTGAGGTAAATTAGACCCTATATAGATCTATGATTGGAAAACTCATGTATGTTGTACATACTAGACTAGATATAGCACATGTAGTTGGAATAGTTGCAAGATTCTCTACTAATCCCAAGGAATCACATATGACTATTGTCAAAATAATTTGGAGATATCTAAAGAATACCGAAGACTCTGGCTTATGGTATAAAAGAGAGGGGAAATTTGAGCTTCAAGTCTATACATATTCTGATTGGGCAAGAAAAATAGATAACAAAAAGAGCACAACAGGAGGAGCATTCTTTATGGGTGACAAACTTGTCACATGTATAAGTAAGAAGCAAGGATGCATCTCACAATCTAGTGCAGAAGTAGAATATGTGGCCGATGCTACAAATTTCTCTAACATTGCATGGATCAAACAATTATTGGAAGGTATGAATATAAAAATTCTTGAACCAATGATTATCTATTGTGATAATACTAGTGCTATCAACATTTCAAAGAACCTTGTCATGCATGCTAAGACAAAGAATATTACTATCAAGTATCATTACTTAAGAGAACAAGTGCAAGAGAAATAAGTGATACTGGAATATGTTCAATCCAAGGAACAATTAGCATACATATTCACAAAGCCATTGCCAAAAGATACATTTGAGTACCTGAAAAAAAGACTAGGGGACCGACCCTTGTCTAATGGTCACTAAACTAACTAGGAGGTTGCATCAACCTACACATTATCAGAAGATCATTCATGTTGATGAAAGAAAAGAGATGGATTTCAAAGATCTATCAGTACATAGAAAGGTACTTATCTGCACCGAACACCAGAGTTATTGTATTGTTGATGGAGAGGAAATTCAAGGAATATATTAAAAAAAAGATATAATTTGGCATTGTTGTCAAAGGGAGAGATGTAATTAATGAATATGGAGATAAGTATTCAATGAAATATATTGTTGCCCGAGGGAAAAGAGATATGAAATATTTATCATAATCATCCAAAGGGAGAAAAAAAAGAACTATCCATCAAGGAGAGGAATAGTCAAAAGGAGAGAAAACATCAGAGAAAGATTCTACATCCATCTAAGGGAGAGAATTGGAAAAATTAACATTGCATATCTATCTAGAAAAGGGAGAAGAGATTCTACAACAAAAGGAGAAACAAAATAAGAAGTTTCTACATCTATCCAGTGAAGGGAATGAAGAATGAAGGAAATACTCTGCAAGAATCAAATCTAAGATAGAAGAGCTTACCGAGAGTCATATATTTGTATTGGTTATAGAAAAATAAGTTTGGTAGAGATTGATGAACTACAACTGATATATTTCATATTGTATCAATAGTATGTAGTATGTTTCCATCAATGCCAAAGGGAGAGATTGATGAACTATAATTGATTGAATGTTTGAAGATGACAAAGTTGATAATCACCGAGATGCAGAAAGTAAATGCAAGACATTAAACTAGTTAATGCATTGAATTTTCATTGATGTCAACTTGATATGGTATGATTTCTCATACACATATTGTCACAACACTTAAAGGTCTGAAAAGAAAAAAAATTTGTCGTCGGTAATCATGTACACTGAGTAACAGTAAACCCCGAGTGACAGTGAACCCCAAGCACAAAATTTCACAATATTACCCGACAGACAGTGTTACCCGAGCAAGTGATACTTGAGAAAGCATTATCGAGCCAACTGCAGTTGTCACTGAACAAAAATAAAGTTGATGCTCGAGCTATCTGTAGTAGTCACTAAGCACAATTGAAGTGTTGACCAACGGGAACTGAAGTTAGGAAAATGACAAAGAAACTTAGATGGCAGGAGCTAAAGATAGAGTTAATTGATTTTTTACTTTGTTTTCATCAATTAGTTGAAAGCTAAAGATAAGAAGGATATTTAAAGCACTTTTTATTCCAGAAAACAAGGAGAGATTTGTGGAATAAAACTAAAGCAAGCATGGCGAGATTTATGGATCAAGAAGTGATCAATGAAGAAAATAAGAAGGACAAGAAACAATGAAATCATGTCTATATATAGAGACAAGCAATTTATTATGAAAAAAGGAATACTGAAGATAATTCTGGTGAAGATAGAAGTCTTCATATAGATCTGATCATACAAGCTGAAGAACAAAGCTAAGAATTTTGTAGACATCGAGCCACAGAGAAGAAACAACATTCACCGAGTAGAAAGAAGTGGAGAAAAATAATTGAAGAGAACATTGATCAAAAGAGATATTATGAGATTACAATAGACCTAAACATCTGCAAGATTAAGTTGTATTTATGAACAGATCATATACTGTTTCAGTTTAACTATTGATTCAGAATATCTCTTAATAGAGTAGGATTTAACCATCCTTTATATATTGAGATACATCCCAAGGAGTATCAAAAGATTTTCATGTTAACAACATAGTGAATGCTAGGTCAAGTGATAAACTGTTAGTGATAAATCCTGTAACAAGGTCATACTTAACAGTGTGTTTGTAACCTTTAATAGGGTTGGCTCTTCACCAAGCTCACTTCAGAAGAGTGAAAATTTTGGGTTACCAGTTCCAAGTGTTTTTTCCCTTAATAAGGTTTCCACGTTAAAAATCTGTGTCAAATGTGTAAATGGTTCATTGATTTGATGTTTTTCTTTACACATTAATAAAATAGGATTGATCGGTAAACACTAAGTTATTTACTGTATTTCGGTAAAGGTTAAGAAAATATAGATTGCTATTTGGTAAAGCTTAAGGAAAGGATAAATCGTATATTCACCGAGCAACATATATTCGATAAAGGCATACATCTTGTAGGACTGAAGATAACTAGAGGTTTTATATTTGTGGTATAAAGTTTTGGTTGAATTATTAGATTAATTTTAGAGGTCGCTGATTCAACCCCCCCCCCCTCTTATTTATTCTAACACAAGTCTTCAATCAAATCCAGTTGACTCTTCAATCTATTTCAGTCGTCTCCTCAATCAAAGAATCCTAATTAAAATCCATAATTTCTATATAATGAGAGCTAATTCTCATAATTAATAACCACGTACTTTGAATTCTTATGATATCCAAGTGAGCACAAGCTAAGAGCCCACAATTTGCATTAAGAAGGAGAAGAACAAGGGAAATATGTGTGTTTGCATATCTTTGTGTTTGAATTGATTTTATTATTTTATGTATGCATGACAGTTATCTTCTTTCTCTCTTGAATGTTAGGGATTTATTTTCAGAATTTAGGCTTGTGGTGGTCTAACTAAGTTGTTGCAAGTTTTTATATCTCAAATCTAGCCATAATCTACGGTTACAAGAACACCTCAACAAAATGGTGTAGTGGAAAGAAATAACAGGATAGTGAAAGAGATAGCTAGACCCATGCTTGATGAGACAAAGTTACCTAATATATACTGGAAATAATTTGTTCATATTGTAGTATATACACTAAACAAAGCTTATCTAAGGATCAAATCCAAGCACACACCTTATGAACATTGGTATGATAAGTCAACCTCAATTAAGTACTTTAAAAATTTTGCTAGTAAATGTTTCACTAAAAAGGATTGGGAAAATATGGGTAGTGTTGAATCTAGAAGTGATAAAGGCATTTTTCTTGGTTATTATACCCATATTAATTCATATAAATGTTACAATAAAATACTAAAAATAATTTTTGAAAATGCTCATGTAAAGGTTGATGAGAAGCTGCAAATTGATAATAATAATGTTGAGAACATTAGAGAAGTTTTTCAAACAAAATTTAAAGTTGAAGAAGAAGTCCCTAAAGAATAAGGAGAAACATCAAACAAACCATTAGAAGTATTAAAAAAACCTTTTTACGCTGTGGTAGAGACTCCTTTGAAGACACTTATAAAGCATCATCCACAAGAGAAAATAATTAGAGACAAAGAGACAAGAATTCAAACAAGGCAAAGCGTAGAAAAATCAGGTGAGAAAGCAACCTTTTTCTATTATCAAATATAGATCCTAAACATTATGTTGAGGTCAAAAAATATGAATGTTAGATTAAATCCATGGAGGAAGAACTAAGTTAGATTGAAAATAACAAAAAATGGGAATCAGTTCCAAGACTGAAAAGTAAGAATGTTATTGGTGCAAAGTGGATGTTTAGAAATAAGTTAGATGAGGATGGTAAGATTGTAAGAAACAAATCTAGACTTATTTTTAAGGGATACTCTCAAATTGAGGGTATAGATTCTGATAATACATTTGCACCCTTGGCTAGGCTTGAAGCAATAAGAATGTTTTTAGCATTTTCAGTCTATAAGAACTTCAAAATCTATCAAATGGATGTTAAGACAACTTTTCTCAATGAATATCTTGATGAAGAGGTTTACATGGAGCAGCCTAAATGATTCATATTTGAAATGAATCCTTATCATATTTATAGGTTAAAAAAGGCTTTGTATGGATTGAAGAAATCTCCTAGATCTTGATACTTCAGTTTAGACAAGTACATATCCATACAAGGATTTACGAGAGGAGGTGTGGGAAATAATGTATGTTAGAATACAAGGTGAGGATTTTTTTTGTTAAAATTTATGCAGATGATATCATATTTGGATGCAATAATAATGATATGCACAAAATGTTATCTTATCTCATGCAATCTAAAGTTTAAATTTCTATGCTTATAGAGTTGTCTTTCTTTCTTGGTTTGTAGATCTCTCAACTTGGAAGCAATATATTTTTATCACAAATTAAATATGCTAGAGAGATGCTAAAAACATTTCAAATATATGAATGCAAACTTGTGAGTACACCTATGATAACAGGTTGTAAGTTGAGTAAGATTGATGATTCACCTATATTTGATCAAACTAGATATAGGTCAATGATAGGGAGTCTACTACATCTCGCAACATCTAGACCTGGTATCATGTAGGAAATGTCTTTAGTTACAAGATTTCAATAATCTCCCAAAGAGTCTCATGTAAATGTTGTCAAAAGGATATTTAGGTATGTCAAAGTGACATTGGACTATGATTTTTGGTACCCTAGACATGGTGATTTTAACTTAATAACTTATTTTGATATTAACTGGGCAGGGTGCCTTGGGGACAGGAAGAACACTAGTGGTGCAATATTATTCTTGGGCAATAGAATAGTGAGTTGGCATAGCAAGAAATAAGAGTTGATATCTCTATCAATAGTTGAGAAAGGGTATATAGTTGTTGCTTCATGTTGTACCCAAGTTCTTTGATGGTGCAAACACTTTTAGGTATGATGATACAAGTTTCTAAATCAGTTTCCATGTTGTGTGACAACACAAGTGCAATCAAAATTTCTAAAAACTTGATTATGGACTCAAGAAAAAAACACATTTCCATAAGGTATCACTTTTTGAGGGATTAGGTATTATAAAATATAGTTAATTTTGATTATGTTTCTACTTGAGATCAAGTAGTTGATATTTTTACTAAACCTTTTTCAAAGGAATTCTTTGAAAGATTAAGGCAGAGGTTGGGGGCTTTCCCCTTATCCTCTATTCACTAATTCAGAAAGTGGTGGTATGGTTTTAGGAGGAGTCTATCTAATATTCATTGTTACCCTAAAATATTTTGATTCTCCTTGTTACAATTGATGTCAAAAGGGGAGACAAGTGTTAGTAGTCGGTAGTGTTTTATGTTGCAGGTTCAAGACTATTAAAATTTAGTATACATGAAGTGTTGTGTGACAGACAGATAAGTGCAACAAGTGTCATTGTTTTAACTGAAGGGAAGTACAAGGGTTATAATAATAACAAGTGAAATATGTGTGCATGTTTTTTAACTGACAGGAAGTATAATAGTTATAACAGCAGTAGCAAGTGTGGTGTGTTTGATAGTAGTTGAATGTGCAATTGATTGACATGAAGATCTTTATGTAGTCTAAATAATTTAGACATGGGGAGCAAGAGTACATTTATATAAGATGTTGACATCAATTCCAAAGGGGTATTTTTTTTCCATCCATGTCAATAGTATTGTCTAGGAGAGATCAACTAAAGATGTTATGTTTAGCAAAGGTTATTGCAAATGTTGATGCTTTCTAGAGTCTCATTGACTTGTACAATGTGAAATGTGTTTGGTATGGATATGAAACATTTTTATTAAGATTGATAAAATGAGGGTTGAGTTACAATTAATGGATGATTGTTAAGATGCATTAAATGCTTCAATATTATGTTCTCTTCAAGTCATAGTGTAGATATATTGATTGAAGTTGTAATCAAGAGCATATAATGTAAGTTTTTTATTCTTGTCATCTTGGTGATAGGATAAAAGAAATATTATATAAGGACATAATATTGTATAATAAGAACTTTGATGTTTATTATTACTAGATCATGGTCTTAAATGCTAATACCCTTAGAAACTATAATAATTTGTGTGCTTGTGTCTAATTTTTAAGATGTTTTCTTTCATGTTCACAGATATGATGTATAAGTTTTTGAATTTTTAAATTCTAAAGGTTAACTTCTAAGATAGAAGTTGAATATTCAGTTGTGAATTCAGTTCCATGTACAATAGTTTGTTCCATGCAATTGAGGGTTGATGATAAAGGATGAAAGATTCATTAAATGTGGTTTGAGTGTGGATCAAATGAAGAAAAAAGTTTGTGTATTGAAGAGGAGCATGCATTATTTGTTCATATGTTTATATTTACAAACTTGATGCTATGAATTTTTTATTATGGTAAATAAGAAGTTTGTGAGAGTTTCAATGATTATCTTATTAATATATTTTATTATTGAAGTAATTTTGATATGAAGCAGTTCTCAATTGCAGCGATATGTTTATTTTAATCATTGAATATATGTTAGAAGGTTGCAGAGACTTGGAATCTTGTAGATAAAAGGTAGAAAGTTTAATTTTATACAATGAAAGAGTAAACCTTTGTATTCTAAATATTCTTATTTGAAAAGATATGCAGGAGTTGGTGCTCCTAGGGGTAGTGCCCTGAATATAGTCAATGAGACCTAGTTGATGTGATTAGTGAGATCTTTTCCCAGAGAGGCATACTTGTAACCAATGCAATTTTGGTCGATGAGATCTAATAAAATTATCTTTCATATTGATTTTCACCCTTTAAGGGTTTTCCATTCAAATAATTGTGTCTTGTGCCATACAAGTATGATTTTTGTGTCTCGTGTTTCTTAATGTTTCTATTCATTGATTCCATGGTTTGATATTATTTTTTACATAAGTTTAAAGGGACAATGATTGTTCATATACACTATAATTGTATGAAGGCATAATGTTTAAATATATATCATTGCAAAATTTGTTATAGAGACCATGGATTCACCCAGACTGGTGGTCTGGTATTCTAACATATCCTTGGTGTATATCACTATATTCCTTAAAATATCAACATGGAGGTATGTTGAAATCTTGGGGGAGGGTGAGGGGGGATTATGAGGCCTTCTCTATTTTTTGTGTTTGATCTTTCTATAACACCCATCTTCCCATTGAATTTTCATATTGCATAGGAGAAAACAAAGGGTTTTGCTCAGCAATCTTCATGTTGGTGTCATCGCAACACCTATTTGAATTATTTTTTTGGATTGCCTTACAAACAGGTTGTCTTTTTAGGAAATATTTGATTTTGGTGTGGATTATTGAGAAAACAAAAGGTTTTTATTTGTTATCTATAGAGTCAAATGATATAAAGAAACCTTGATAGATCAATTTGACTCTAGTTCACATTGATCGCACAACATAAAAAAAAAATATTGTCATCAAGTGTAATCTATGCTTCTCATTATTTTCCATGGATCACCTAGCAAAACATGACTTGATGGGTAGTGGAATCCATGCCAATATCATGAATCTCCCAACATAACACAATATGTTGGCTAGTAGTATTGATGGTTTCCCTAAAACCATGAGCTCGCAGCATAACATATATTGATAGTTGTTGGATCATGGTTTCTTGTCTCATCACTTGATGTGTGCTCTTAAGCACTTTCCATATGATTTCTTGTTCTCTTGCAACAATATTTTAACAATGATATTTGAGGTCAAGACATTTTTTGATTGTCAAGGTCTCTTCAACTAGTTGACTTAGAGCCTTGGTTTTTTAGTACTACCCCTTTTATGAGTATTTTTATGTCTTTGTTTTTTTTTCTTTTCCTTTGTTTGTCTTTGATTTGTATTGTCTTGTGTTATGTGTCATTCCTTAGATATGGTTGTGCAAGTCAAGATTTTAAGCTTCGGGTTTTGTTCTCCCTAACTTTGTGATGTGTTTTCTCTTTGTAGTCTTGATCTTAGTTGTATAGACACCCAAAATTATCCTCATATAATTGAATATATATATATATATATATTATCATAATTCCTTTATTATTTAAAATATATATTATTTATTTAATTAATTAATTCATTAGCATCTTCCTATAATGTTTAAATAATTATTTGTATTTATATATTTAATTCGTTAGCTTTTTCTATCCTTTGATTAAATATAAATTCATGTATTTAAGTATTCATTTTTTCACTTCCTTTTCCACTATTAATTAAATATTTTTTAATTTAATTGTTTCACAATCATGGCTTTATAATTCTTAACCTATTATTTTTCACTCACATGGATCGACTCTAAATTTGCATGCATGTGACAAATGTCACTTCTTCATTTGTCATTTTCCATCAAACATGTCTAGGTTCAATGAATCTAATGATGTACTACCAAAAGTAAATAATTGTTACCTACCACTCAATCCCATCCCTCGATTAACCTCTTAATCTCCTTATTTATCAATATTTTACACCTAATCCTTACCTACCCTCTTATCCTAGCCCTCTATTATTCCCCCTCTTAATCACTACCCTTGATTTTCATGAGGACTTCTATAAAACAACATTCTCCCCTCTCATTTGAATCTATATTTATCTTATGCATACCATCTAGCTTGTGATTTGGATAATTATTGCATTCTAGCTATCATCTTGCATCACATTTTTCTCATCTTCATATTCTTTCATATATCAACCACAATCCATTCTTTCAATTTTATCTTATGTATGTGCTTAAAAGCATAAGAGAAAGTATCATTCCATACTAGATCCTTGGAGGATAGAAGAACAATGGAATCAAGTGTTTTATGAGTGTGATGGTATATTTGGTTTTTTTTTTTTGTATTGCATTTATGGAGAAGTGTTTTATTAATATGGTATTAAATTCAATTTGTATAGTTTAGATTAATGGTTGAGATAGAATAAGTTTACAAATAGGATTCAACATTCAACAACATCATATAAATCTCTCCCTCTTTGTCTCCCTTTATTCCTCTCTTCTTCTACTTCACAATGTATGAGCATAAGTTTACAGTCCCATGAAAGTGGGGATCAAATATACTATTGTAAATTGTAACATGTTACGATTTCAAACTCTCTCTTATTCCTTTCTTTAGTCTGTCTCCTCATTTCTCTTTCCAAGCCTATTTTTGTCCCCTTCAATTTCAAATAGTTTTAATCTTCTAGTGTAGAGATGAGATCTTACGCCATAAGGCATGCATGTTACATCTACCACTAGTCCAGCATATTCTAGGTGGACTATAGTACAAGGCAATATAGTACTAGTATACTATGGCACTATGTGCCATAGTACCCTCTAAAATGGGCCCAAATTTGAATATGGTAACATGTTAGCTCTTAGAAGTTATTATTTGATCTTGATATTAGCATATGACTATTGAAGGTTAGACTAATTTATGAAATACCTTGGGAACCCTAAATGAGAGAATCATTTCCTCATTCATTGTCATTCTCACTCATCTACAAGTCTTCTAGAGTAAGAATTATTGGCAAAATTCTTTAAATCCAAGCATTAAGGAGCAAAAAGTTGTGATAATTATTTTGTCAAGGAGATTTTATGTTTGATCTTTTTTTGAGGTGTCATATTGTTGCATAAACACTTAGAGATATTTTGTTAGTAATAATTGAGAGGGGGGGTCAATCAGTGGCCTCAAAAATTTATCCTTCAAACATTAACCACCAATCAATAAACCTCAGATTATTATGTCCCTACAAGATGCATGCCATGAAATACTTATAATGATTAACTGTCTGTCAGTGTTCTCTATAAATCCTTATTCTTTCTTGATTACCGATAAGCAGTATAACTATTTATCGAAACTCAGTAAATAAGCAGAGTATACCGATCAATCCAGTGTTAACTATGTCAGATACAAAACAATAAAGAAATGAATCATACACACATAACACATGAATTTTTAACGTGGAAACCCTGTTAGGGGAAAAACCACTAGGACTGGTACCCCAAATTTTCACTCTTTTGAAGTGAGCCCTGTTAGGAGCCAACCCTATTAAAGGTTACACACACACGGTTAAGTACGACCTTGTTAGAGGATTTTATACATAGAGTTTGTCACTTAGTTTCGGGCATATATTGCTACCATCCTTGAATTAGCCTCCTTCTTAAAATGTCAATAGGTATCGGGCAAGTCCAATTCTACTTTCATGAATCAAAAATTTTGGCACTCCTTGGGATGTACCTCAATATATAGAAGACTGTTAAGTCCTGCTCGGTTAAGAGACTTGATGCTTCAATGGTTAAACTGAAACACTATGACTTGTTTCTAATGCAACTTTGAATTACATATTTTCAGATCTATTTAAGTACATTAACTCTCTGATCAATGTATCAATTCAATTATTTTTGCTCCACACTTTCTGCTCTATGATGTTGTGCTTCACTATTCATCGGTGTCTGCAGAATTCCTTAGCTCTCCTTCAGCTTGATTGATCAGGACTATATGAAGTTATTCTTCATCATTTTCTCTTCAACATCCTCTTTCTATTCACTCCCCTTAATCCCATTCATAAATTAATTAAGCTTGTCTCTTATATAGACATGATATTCACTGTTTCTTGATTCTTGATTCTTGATTCTTGGCGTGAAAAACAATCCATCCAATTTGATTTAAAGCATAACTCCTTATTTGTCTCATAATTATCTTCTTGCCAACTATACAAATCATCTTTAAATCAATCACTTAACTCTAGTCGAATAAAACAAAGAAAACAACCAGTTAAGTCTATCTTTAGCTCTTGCCAGCTAGATATTTTATCATTTTTTGAACTCTCTATTTTGTCGGTCACCTTTGCAGTTAGTTGTCAGTGACAACTAACAGTTCCATCGGTGAGACTCCAGTTAGCTTCGTGATCTATGTCCGTCGAGAATCATTGGAATTTTACTCGTCGGGCAACCTTCTGACTTTGTTTGTCAGGCATCCTGTGGTTTTTCTTCGTCGGGCAATACTATCTTCTGATCGTCGGGTATCACTGTGACTTTTCTTCTTTGCCTTTATCGATGATGTGCACTCCGTCAGTGTTGTTTGTCACTTAGTGAATATTTGAATTTTATGCATTGCTGAAAGTATAACCTTTATTCCTTTGGTTCTATGGAGTATTTGGCATTATGTACATGACTGTATAGATGATATCAAGTTGACATCAATGACAATACAATACATTAACTATTTTAATGCCTTGCATTATCTTCAACTTAACATTGTCAAACATCCAATCAGTTACATGTCATCAATCTCTCCCTTTGGCATTGATGACAACATACTATATTATCGCACTATACTATTTCTAATACAATATGAAATACAACAGTTGAGATTCATCAAACTACCAATCTTTTTGTTTTTTCAACCGATAAATATCTGACCATCAGTAAGCTCTATTTTAGCTTAGATTTGATTCTTTTATCTCTCTATATTCTTATGTGTTGAGTCCTCTCCTTGTGTCAATTTCTCTCCCTTGACTATTCTTTCTCTTTTGATGTCTTTTCCTCTTGTCTGCAACTCTCCCTTTATAGAATATTTTCTTACTATTTCTCTCCCTGTTGGAGTAATGTGATAATGGATAATCTTTCTCTCTTTTCAGAAGGATGTGATAATATGGATAATTTATCTCCCTTCGACAATAATGCCAAACAAATATCTCACAGATATCTGACATTCATGTCAAACAATCTTTTCTCTCCATCCATAATATATTCCTTGAATTTCCCTTATCCATCAGCAATACAACAATATGCTTAGGTGTTCGATGAAGATATATACATGTCTGTATATAGATATAACTTTGAAGTTCATCTCTTTTCTTGCATCAACATTAATGATATTTTGATAATATGTAGGCTGATGCAACCTTCAGTCATTTTACTGACTGGTAGACAAGGGTTTGACCCCTAGTTTCTTTCTAAAGTACTCAAATGTATCCTTGGGCAGTGGCTTGGTGGAGATATCAGCTAATTGTTCTTTGGATTACACATACTCAAGTATCAATTCCTTTTCTTGAACTTGTTCTCTCAAATAATGATACTTGATGGCAATGTGTTTAGTCTTGGAATGCATGACTGGATTCTTGGAAATGTTTATTGCACTGGTGTTATCACGGTAGATAATTACTGGTTCTAAGATCTTCATATGCATACCTTCCAGTAACAGTTTGATCCATATAATATTTGAGCAATTTGCAGCAGCAGCAACATACTTTGCTTTTGCAGTAGACTGAGAGATGCATCCCTGCTTCTTGCTTATCCATGTGACAAGTCTGTCACCCATAAAGAATGCTCCTCCAGTTGTGCTCTTCTGGTCATCAAGATTTCCAGTCCATTCAGCGTCGGTAAACACCTTAAGTTCAAATTTGCCTTCTCTTTTATACCATAAGCCATATTCCTCAGTATTCTTCAGATATCTTAAAATTATTTTCACAACAGTCATATGTGATTCCCTGGGGTTAGCATAAAATCTAGCAACAATTCCTACTACATGTGCAATATCTGGTCTAGTGTGTGCAACATACATGAGTTTTCCAATCATTGATCGGTACAAAGTCTGATTTACCTCTGTTGTCTTGTCCTCCTTTGTCAACTTACATCTAGTAGACATCGATGTTCCAACTGGTTTGGAATCTTCCATCTTGAATATTTTCAGGACCTCTTTAATGTATTTGGACTATGTAATGAAAATACCTTTACTTTGTTGAATGATTTGTAGACCAAGAAAGAACTTGATCTCTCCAAAGATAGACATCTCAAACTCTTTGCTCATCTTATTAGAAAATGATTTTCATAGCATATCATTGCCACCAAATATGATGTCATCAACAAATATTTTAGCAATCAAAGCGTTAGCATCAGTATCTTCCTTTAAATAAAGATTATTGTTTTCACTAGTCCTTACAAATCCAATACTTATAAGATAGGAATGAAGTCATTCATACCAGGCTCTAGGATCTTGTTTCAATCCATACAAGGCTTTGTGAATCCTACATACCATGTTTCTCATGTCTAGATCGACAAACCCTTCTGGTTTCTCAATGTATACCTCTTCTTCAAGTATTCCATTTAGGAATGCAGACTTGACATCCATTTGATATACCTTGAATCCTTTATATGCAGAATAAGAAAGTAGTATTGTTACTCCTTATATCCTAGCAATGGGTGCAAAGGTCTCTCCATAGTCTATACTTTCCTCTTGTGCATACCCCTTGCATACTAGTCTTGCGTTGTTTCTTGTGACTTCTCCATTCTCATTCAGCTTATTCCTGAATATCCATTTTGTACCGATGAAATTCTTATCATCTGGTCTTGGCACAAGTGACCATGTATTGTTCTTTTTAGTCTACTCAATCTCATCATTCATAGCACTTATCCATTCTTCATTATCTAGTGCAGCATTGACAGATTTTGGCTCAAACTCATAAATTAAACGATTTGAGTTTAAGGACTTACTTCTTGTTCTTGTACTAGCTTTCTTACCTCCTATGATCTGGATCTCTGGATGGTTCCTTCTTACATATCTTACAAGTATAGGTACAACTCTTTGTGTATTAGCTTGATCATCATCTTGATCTTCATTTTGTTCTCCATCACCTTGCACATTATTTTGATTATCATCCTGACCGTCAATAATTACAGCCTGACCATCGGTTGCAACATTTTGTTGTTCTAGAATTAAGCACTATTGGTCAGGCAGAGTGTTGACTTCTTCATGGTATACAAACTTGTTGTAGTCCTCTGGTTCTTTTGTGCTTTCTAGCTCATTCTTTTCTGCAAATTCATCTATCTTTACATTCGCACTTTCAACAATTTTGTTAGAAGCCTTGATAAGACATTTATAAGCTTTGCTCTTGGTGTAATACCCTAGAAAGGTACCTTCATCACTTTTGGTGTCAAGCTTTCCATTTCTATCATCCTTTAAGATATAACATTGACTATCAAAGATTTTGAAGTAACTTACACTGGGTGTTTTACCATACCATAGCTCATAAGGTGTCTTCTTTGTGTCCTTCTTCAATTGTACTTTGTTCATTGTGTAGACAGTAGTACTGACAGCTTCCCTCCAGAAGATTTGGGTGATGCCTTTCTCTAGCATCAGTGTTCTAGCATAATCAACTATTGATCTGTTCCTTCTCTCAGCAATCCCATTTTGTTGTGGAGTTCTTGGTGTAGAAACCTGTCTTTTTATACCATGCTCATTATAGAAATTAGTGAATTCATCTGATATAAATTCTCCTCCTCTATCTGATCTCAAACATTTTAGATCCTTACCACTTTTTTTTCTACCATAGCCTTATACCATTTAA
>MU226257.1:1073040-1113262 GCA_018584345.1 Thuja plicata
GAATCAACCTTTTTGGCACTCCTTGGGATGTACCTCAATATATAGAAGACTGTTAAGTCCTGCTCGGTTAAGAGACTTGATGCTTCAATGGTTAAACTGAAACACTATGACCTATTTCTAATGCAACCTTGAATTGCAGATTTTTAGATCTATTTAAGTACATTACCTTTCTGATCAATGTAACAATTCAATTCTTTTTGCTCCACACTTTCTAGTCTATGATGTTGTGCTTCACTGTTCGTCGGTGTCTGCAAAATCCCTTAGCTCTCCTTCAGCTTGATTGATCAGGACTATATGAAGTTATTCTTCATCAGTTTCTCTTCAGCATCCTCTTTCTATTCACTCCCCTTAATCCCATTCATAAATGAATTAATCTTGTCTCTTATATAGACATGATATTCACTGTTTCTTGATTCTTGATTCTTGATTCTTGGCGTGAAAAACAATCCAACCAATTTGATTTAAAGCACAACTCCTAATTTGTCTCGTAATTATCTTCTTGCCAACTATACAAATCATCTTTAAATCAATCACTTAGCTCTGGTCGAATAAAACAAAGAAAACAACCAGTTAAGTCTATCTTTAGCTCTTGCCAGCTAGATATTTTGTCATTTTCTGAACTCTTGCAGTTAGTTGTCAGTGACAGCTGACATTTATGTCAGTGAGACTCCAATTAGCTTCGTGATCTCCGTTCGTTGGGAATCATTGGAATTTTACTCGTCAGGCAACCTTTTGACTTTGCTCATCAGGCATCCTGTGGTTTTGCTTCTTCTGGAAATACTATCTTCTGATTGTCGGGTATCATTGTGACTATTCTTCTTTTCCTTTACCGATGGTGTGCACTTCGTCGGTGTTGTTTGTCACTTAGTGAATACTTGACTTTTATGCATTGCTGAAAGAATAACCTTTATTCCTTTGGTTCTCTGAAGTCTTTGGCATTATGTACATGATCATACAGATGATATCAAGTTGACATCAATGACAATACAATACATTAACTATTTTCATGCCTTGCATTATCTTCAACTTAACATTGTCAAACATCCAATCAGTTACATATCATCATATTGTTCAAAGAACATCAACATTCATCAAGATAATCAAGATAATATTTTGATATTCAACATTATATTTCAAACTGAGCTTATTTTATGATCATTGTTGTTATAGGTAAGGTTGAATCCTCTTGAGGTTTGACTAATGTGATCCCCTATACAAAAAAAACCACCCTTTTTATCCCTCTTCTGTATAGGTTTTTGTATCCTAAGTTGAAGTGTTGAATATTTAGAGAAGCTGGACCAAGACAAGAATATTCAAATCCTAAAAAAGTGACCGGGATACTATGACGTTTTGATGTAGTCTGAATTCAGTGAATTATTCTGACACTATTTAGAGACTTTTAGAGGAAACATCAAAGAAAGATTCTATTGTTGAATATGTAGATGATATCATTTTTGGACATACTAGGATGATGGAACTAATAAAATTAGTTCTTCCACTTTGAGTTTGAATTTCCTCTCAAACTCTCATTTCTAGATCTATGTTCATCATTGTTTTATTTGACATATAGCTATGTATTTATGCTTATTAGAATTCAATTTCATGTCTTTTAATTAGTCTTTTTTGTATAAAATTAATTAATAGTGAAAATAGAAGAATGTCATTCCAAACCACTTTGCAACCAACTCTTACCTACCTCAATTAGTTTTAAGTTGGATCAAGTATCTATCTCCCCTGATGAAATGGTTGAAGAGAGTAGGTTTGATCTCTACTTTACATTATTAGAGTAGCAACCTCATTCCCATATCCATGTATGAGGAAGAATAATAAGTAAAAGGGCTTCTTAAAGATAATTCAGAGACCTTATTAGCTTCAAAATTTTGATAGGATAAGAAAAGGATATCCTCACAAGGTCTGAAATTTTGAAGTTTAATAGGTCAAAAGTAATCAAGTGTAAAGTTTCTATGATTAGATAAGGGCTCATAAAGTCTATGATTGATTGTTACAACTTTATCCTAATTTCACACAAACTTGGTCAGAGGTAGAAATGATGCAAAGGTAACATATAAGGAATTAGAACCAACTTCAATGGGAAGGGTCATGAGACCTATAATGGGACAAGAAAAAACATCATGCACCTTAATAAAAAAATTAGATTTATCACATGTATCTTAATGGAATGGTTGCATATAGAAAGTTCATTGGTAATAATATTCAACATACATTCTAGATCAATGATAACTCCTCAAGAGAGCTTATATTTAATCTTCATAGTAACATATAATGGTCCATATAGTTCCTTAATGATATCCCTTGAGTCAAAGATGATACAAGTTTCCCACTTGGACTAAGTTTTCTCAACCAAGTTCACAACATTGTTGGCTTAATTAGTTATAACATGTAAAATAATGCAACTTATATCATTATTATCAACAATGTTGGTAGGATGGGAAAGCAAGGGATAAATAAAGATTACAATTTTTTATTACAAGGTATCACAAATTTATCTCCTTTATAATTCACAATACCCAACACTATATCACCATAATCAATAAGGTCTCGGATTTCATGTTTCAAAGGAAGATACTTCTCAACATCATGGTCAGGTTGAAAATTGAATCGACAAAAGGATTTTTTATTAAAAGAAGATGGAAAAGGCTTAGATTTATCTATGAGATAGATAAGAGGAATCCTCCACATACCATTATCAATCAATTGAAGCATAATAACATGTAAATATTTTGAAAGAGGTGTAAAGTTACAAGTTTTGAATCTAGATTCAAAGAGGGGTTCAATACGAATTGTAGCTACCACTTGAGATTCAACATGATTTGAGGAATTATTATTCATTTTGATGTTCTTTGGTTTTTTTCTTAAGTTTTGAAAGGGAACATCCTTATTCCTATCAACCAGAGATAATGATGGAGGAGGTTCATATTTACTAATTTAATGTTAATATTTATGAAATGTAGTGCACAAGTGTGCGAAAGTGATGAACTATAACTGATTGAATGTTTGAAGATGATAAGTTGATGATCACCAAGCTGCAGAAAGTAAATGCAAGACATTAAATTAGTTAATGTATTGTCATTGATGTCAACTTGATATAATCTAATTGGTCATATACATATTTTCAAAGGCTTCAAGAAACCAAAGAGATAAATTTTATGTTATCAGTAAACATAAAAATCCAGTGAACACTGAGTGACAGTAAACACCAACGGACAGTGCACACCGATGGACAGAGAACCCTAAGCAGTCACAGTGTATACCAAGCACCCTGAGCATAAGTTAAGTGGTCACTAATTAGAACTGAAGTTGATGCCCGAGGACAACTGGAGTCAATGACTGAGGAAACTAAGAATTGATCACCGATCATAACAGGAGTTAGGAAATGAAAAAACACTTAGTTGGTAGGAGCTATAATTAGATTTAACTAATTGATTAGTTTATTTCCATCAACCAGTTGAACTAAATATTTAAAGCTAGTTTTATTCACATTTGTCAATGAGAAATCTACGGGGTCAAACTAAAGCAAAGCTTTAAAGATTAAAGCAATGCATGACGAGATTTGTGGATTAAGAAAGCTATCTAAGTCAAGAACAAGAAAGACAAGGACATTAATTGTGAAATAATGTCTATATAAAGAGACAAGTAATTCATTATCAAAAAGAGGAATGTTGAATATAATTCTGGTGAAGATAGAAGTCTTCATGCAGGCTGAAGAACAGAGCCAAGAATTCTGCAGACACCAAGCAATAGAGAAGCAACAGCATTCACCAAGAAGAAAGAAAAAAGAAGGGGAGAAAAGGAATTGAAGAGAACATTGACCAAAGATTTATTATGGGCTTACTATAGATCTAAAAATATTCAAGTTATAGTTGTATTATTGAACAGATCATTTATTGTTTCAATTTAACCATTGATTAATAAAATATCTTAACCAAGTGGGATTGAACAATCCTTAATGTATTGAGATACTCAAGAGTATCAAAAGGTTTTTCTTGTTGACAGGACAGTGAATGCCTAAGGTCAAAAGACTAACCAATGGTTTTAAATCCTCTAACAAGGTCGCACTTAACAGTGTGTTTGTAACCTTTAACAGGGTTGGCTCTTCACTGAGCTCACTTCAGAAGAGTGAAAATTTTGGGTTACCTGTCCCAAGTGGTTTTTCTCTTAACAGGGTTTCCATGTTAAAAATTCATGTGTCAAATGTGTATATGGTTCGTTACTTTGATGTTTTTATTTACACATTACTAAAATAGGATTGGTCGGTAAACACTAAGTTTATTTACTGCTATTCGGTAAAGGCTAAGAAAAGGATAAATAATATATTCACCGAGCAGTATATACATGTTAGAATTACATAAGGCATACATCTTGTAGGACTAAATATAACTAGAGGTTTTATATATGTGACATAAGTTTTGGTTGGATTATTGGATTAATTTTTGAGGCTACTAATTCACCCCCCTCAATTATTCTAACAATTGGTATCAGAGCTAGTGTTCTTGGAAGAGAGTTTAAAGACTCAAGATAAAGATCACAAGATGATTAAAAGGGATGTGCCTAAGTTGAACAAGGAGAAATTTTCATCATGGAAAATCAAGATAAGACTCCACCTATCAGGTATTGAAAATGATGTCACATAGTACTTGGATATTGAATTTTTTTTACCTACTGGACCTCTGACAGTTGATCAATTGAGAGAGAAACATGAACGCAATTCTATGATGATAGAAATTTCTTCCTCACTCTCCGATGCTGAATTTGAAGATGTCGAATCATGCACCACTGCAAAGAAAATGTGGGACAAACTCAAGCTAGTAGATGGAGGAGATGCAAATATGTTGAGAGCTAAAGCTGAAAGCTTAAGAGGAAAGTTTGATGACCTAAGAATGAAAGAAGGAGAAAACATCACTCAGTACAATAGCATAATCAAATAGGTTGTTAATTCTATCCAAGGAGTAGAGGGTGTACTTGAGTAAGAAATAGTGGTAAGTAAAATTTTGAGAACCTTACTGCCTGTTTATGCTATTAGAGTATCTGCAATTCAAGAAATGAGAGCTGTAGTAAATAACAATGTTTACACTAGATAGTTTGATTGGTAGAATTATTTCATTTAAGATGAATAGCTTTGAAAACAATGTCTTACCAACTATTGATTCTTCATTCAAATCTTCTATGAAAATAAGTAAATCAAGTCATAAATACAGTATGAGAAATGATAGTGAAATTGATAGTGATGAACAAGAACTTGATAAAATTGAAGCACTAATGGCTAAAAGATTGCAAAGAGGCAAAGGTAGATACAAAGGTACATTACCATTGGTATGTTTTAATTGTAAATAAATTGGACACTTTGCTGCTAGATGCCCTAACAAGAGAAAAGATGAAAGAAACAATGATAGAACTTATGAAAATAAGTTTGACAGAAGTCATGACCGAGATTACAGAAGAAACCAACACTCTGACAGAAGAGATAACTGAGACTACAAGGACAAAGGAAAGAAGGCTTGTTACTTGGTTGAGAACAAATCTGAAAATACCGACACCGAGTCTGATGAAGATATTGAAGTATTTGTTGCTATGAAGGATGATTTAGACGAAGAAGGAAGGTATGTTGAAACTACACTCATATCTAAAGTTAGTAAAAATGATGTCTGGATTATTGATAGCGGTTGTACTCACCACATGACTAGAGATAAGGAAAATTTTGAAACTTTTGAATATTATAATGGTGGATTAGTTAGGATGGGTAATGACTCACCTTTTCCAGTTGAAGGAAAAGGAACCATCATGTTGAATAATCTGATCATATGTGAAAATGCATATTGGGTAAAAGGACTTAACTATAATCTATTGAGTGTTTCACAACTAAATAACACAGGACACCGAGTTGCATTTGAGAACAAAAAGGCAAAGATCTATAATGAAAAAAGAAGGTTGATTGGTACTGGTGAACAAACAAAAGGTAACCTATTCTATCTTGATAAGATTGAGACCACTTGTTTATTGGCTAGACATGAAGACATTTGGTTGTGGAATAAAAGGTTATGTCATGTGAATTTTGACAACATGGTTAGGATAAGCAAGAAAAGAAAAGTAGGAGGCTTACTGAGCATGTCAAATCCCGACCATGTCATGTGTAAGAATTGTCAAAAAGGAAAAATGAGAAAGTCTAGTTTCAAGAGAAAAACCTCCACATCTAAAGCTATTCTAGAATTAGTCCATACTGACTTATGTGGACCAATGAGAACAAAGAGTTATTATGGTGATAGATACTTCATTCTATTTGTTGATGATTATTCTAGAATGATGACTGTCATATTCTTAAAAGAGAAATCAAAAGCATTTAAGATGTTCAAATGGTATAAAGCCATAGTTGAAAAACAAAGTGGAAAAGAACTAAAATTTCTAAGATCAGATAGAGGAGAATTTATTTCTAATGAATTCACTAACTTTTGTAATGAGCATGGAATTAAAAGAAAGGTTTATGCACCGAGAACACCACATCAAAATGGTATTGCTGAAAGAAGGAATAGATCAATTGTTGATTGTGCCAGAACACTGATGATTGAGAAAGGCATCACACAAACATTCTGGAGAGAAGCTGTAAGTATTATTTTCTATACATTAAACTAAGTTCAATTGAAGAAAGGCACCAATAAGACACCTTATGAGCTATGGTATGAAAACACACCAAATGTAAGCTACTTTAGAATTTTTGTAAGTTAATGTCATGTATTGAAAGATGCTAGAAATAGAAATCTTGACTCCAAAAGTGATGAAGGAATATTTCTAGGTTATTCTACCAAAGGTGAAGCTTATAAATGTCTTAACAAATCCTCTAACAAAATAATTGAAAGTGCAAATGTTAAAGTGGATGAATTTGCTGAGAAAAATGATGAGGAAAGCAGAAAGGAACTGGAAGATTACAACAGATTTATCTAAAGTGAAGAACTTGACACTCTACCTCAGAAATAGTGTATTTCTACTGAGATTCAGAACAATGCAACTGAGCAACAGGCTGCAAACATCAAAAATTAGGAAAATGCTCATAATGATGAACCGAGCGATGAAGATCAAAATGAAGGTAAAGATAATGATCAGAATGATGAACAAAGATTTGAACCTATACTTTCAAGGTATGTCAGAAGACACCATCCATAGGACCAAATCATGATTACAAGACATAATAACCTGGCCAAAATAACCCTGGACAGAATAACCCAGCCACAATAACCCGAGGACAAAATAACCCATGGAAAAAATAACCCATGGACAAAATAACTCCATAAGATTATAGAGAAAGGAAAACAAATTTTATAAATCACAAGTATATTTCAAAAAAACTTCTTTTTTTTCAATTTTTCAATTAAAGTGTCAAATTATGAGCAATGCATCTTATATAATCTAAAATATTATTATTTTCATAACCATCAACTACTATTTTTAGTCTTTCTTTGAGTCCATGGTGGTTTTTCCTGCTTGGTTGTGAAGTGTGTCCAACCATATATTTCTCTATTTTATTCTCTTGGAGACCCTATTCTTTTTTCACTGCTTTGATGAATTTCCAGATTGAGTTATGCAATGATTGAAGCAATTCACTAAATCCTCTATGCCATGTCTTTCATTTCATTCAACTTCTATTTGACAATGATCATCTCAATTTTAGGAGCGTGATTATGTCCTATACTACTAATCACAACACCAGAATCTATTTGTGTTGTAGTACAACACCAAGTTGAACATTTATTTGTAAAATATTCTGCACAATGCCAGATCATTTTATTGATACCTTCTCGATGAAGCAAAAATGTGTAACCATTTAAAATGAGTAATTTCTTATTTTTTGACTGGTTAAAAATTGAAGAGGCATTGTATATATTAAAAATTCTCAAAATTTTCTTGATTCCCTATAAGTATATTTCTCTTTTTTGTATCACTCTACACACTCTTAATTCTTCTCCCCTTTTTCCTTCCTTTACTTCTCTTAATTCTACATCTTTATATATCCTCTTAATGCCTCTTCATAATGCCCTTTGACTTATATCTTTTCATAATAACTCTTACTTATCTTATTCCCACGAATTTGTCTTTATTTCTATAATTATTTACCATTTTATATGTTATTTAAGCATATAAAAGATGTTTTAAGGTTATTTTAGGAGTATATAATGGATATATCATCTAAAAATGACCTAAATATCCTCTATGGTGCCTCACAATGCCATTTTTAGCATACTAACTTGATCTAAAATGACCATGGGTTATTTTGTCCATGGGTTATTTTGACCATGGGTTATTGTGACCCTGGGTTATTGTGTCCTTGGGTTATTATGGCGGGGTTATTGTGTCCAGGGTTATTCTGGCTGGGTTATTATGTCCGGTTACCCCAAATCATAGGAGACAGAAGAGATAGAATGAGAACAAGAAGTAAGTAACTAAACACTAGATGTTTTATTTGTGATTTTGAGCCTAAATCTGTTAATACTGCACTTGAGAATCAAGAATGGGTTAGTGCAATGAATGAAGAGATTGAGAAGAACAAAACATGGACATTAGTACCTAGAACGAGTGACAAAAATTTCATTGGTACCAAATGGATATTCAGAAACAAACTAAATGAGAATGGAGAAGTCACAAGGAACAAAGAAAGATTAGTATGTAAAGGGTATGCACACGAAGAAGGTATTGACTATGGATAAACCTTTGTACCCATTGCTTGACTAGAAGAAGTGAGAATTCTACTTTCTTATGCTGCTTTCAAAGGATTCAAAGTATACCAAATGGATGTAAAATCTGCACTTCTGAATGGAATACTAGAAGAGGAGGTATACATTAAACAACCTAAAGGGTTTGTTGATCCTAACAAGAGGAACATGGTTTGTAGATTACACAAATCCTTGTATGGATTGAAACAAGCACCGAGAACATGGTATGAAGACTTCACTCTTATCTCATTAGTATTGGATTTGTAAGAACAAGTGATAACTGTAATCTATATTTCAAAGGACATGCTGATGATAAGATTTTGATTGCTGAGATATTTATTGATGATATCATATTTGGAGGTAATCATATGTTATGCAAATCATTTTTTGATGAAATGAGCAAAGAATTTGAGATGTCAATGTTTGGAGAGATCAAAAATTTTCTTGGTCTATAGATTCTACAAAAGGATGCAGGCATCTACATAACACAATCCAAATACATCAAAGAAGTTCTGAAGATATTCAAAATGAAGAACTCCAAACCAGTTGGAACACCTATGGAAACTGGATGCAAACTGAGAAAGGAAGACAAGTCAACTGAGGTAAATTAGACCTTATACACATCTATGAATGGAAAACTAATGTATGTTGTACACACAAGACCAGATATAGCACATGTAGTTGGTATAGTTGCAATATTATCTACTAATCCCAAGGAATCAGACATGACTGTTGTTAAAATAATTCATAGATATCTAAAGAATAACGAAGACTATGGCTTGTCTTATAATAAAGAAGGCTAATTTGAGCTACAAGTTTATACAGATGTTGATTGGGCTGGAGATTTAGATGATAGAAAGAGCACAATAGGAGGAGCATTCGTTATGGGTGACAGACTTGTCACATGGATAAGCAAAAAGCAAGGATACATATCTCAATCAATTGCAGAAGTAGAATATGTGGGTTCTGCTACAAATTGCTCTAACATTGCATGGATCAAGCAGTTGCTGAAAGGTATGAATATGAAAATCCTTGATCCAGTGATTATCTATTGTGATAATACAAGTGCTATCAACATTTCAAAGAACCCTGTTATGCATGCTAAGACAAAGCACATTGCTATTAAGTATCATTACTTGAGGGAACAAGTACAAGAGAAAGAGGTGATACTAAAATATGTACAATCCAAAGAACAATTAGAAGACATATTCACAAAGCCATTGCCAAAAGATACATTTGAGTACCTAAGGAAGAGACTAGGGGCCTGACCCTTGTCTACTAGTCACTAAGCTGACTTGGAGGTTGCATCAGCCTACACATTATTAGAAGATCAATCATGTTAATGCAAGCAAAGATATGGACTGCAATGATATATCAGTACATAGAAAGGTACTTATCTGAGCCGAACACCAGAGATATTGTTGGCTACTATAGAGTTGTATTGTTGATGGACAAGAGATATTCAATGATATAATTTTTGGCATTGTTGTCAAAGAGAGAGAAGTATCCATATGAAATATCTATCATGATCATCCAAAGAGAGAGAGATATCCAATAATTAAATATCTATCATGGAGAAGAACATCATTCAAAGGGAGAGCAAAGATCAGAAAAAGAAGTTTCTACAAAGGGAGAGAAAGATCCAAGAAAGATTCAAAGAAACAACCACCCATCTAAGGGAGAGAATTGGAGAAAATTTAACACTGCATATCTATCCAAAAAAAGGGAGAAGAGATTCTACATCAAAGGGAGAGACAGAAGTAGAAGACATAATTGCTACATCAATCCATTGAAAGGAATGAAGAAAGCACTCTGCAAGAATCAAATCTAAGCTAGAAGAGCTTATCAAGAGCCAGATATTTGAATTAGTTATAGAAAAATAAGTTTGGTATGTTATGGCATGTTTTAAATTATATATTTCATATTGTGATAGTATGTTGCCATCAATGCCAAAGGGAGAGATTGATGAACTATAACTAATTGAATGTTTGAAGATGATAAGTTGATGATCACCGAGCTACAGAAAGTAAATGCAATACATTAAATCAGTTAATGTATTGTCATTGATGTCAACTTGATATAATCTGATTGGTCATATACATATTGTCATAAAATTCAAGAAACCAAAGAGATAAATTTTATGTTATCGGTAAACATAAAAATCTAGTGAACACCGAGTGATAGTGCACACCGACAGACAGAGAACCCTGAGTAGTCATAATGTATACCAAGCACCGCAACACTGAGCATAAGTGAAGTGGTCACTGAGTAGAAATGAAGTTGATTCCCAAGGAAAACTGGAGTCAATGACCGAGAAAACTAAGAGTTGATCACCGATCAAAACTAGAGTTAGGAAACGAAAAAACACTTAGCTGGCATGAGCTATAATTAGAGTTAACTGATTTATTTATTTATTTCCATCGACCACTTGAACTAAAGATTTAAAGATAGTTTTATTCATAGTTTTCAAGGAGGAATCTATGGGATAAAACTAAAGCAAAGCTTTAAATATTAAAGCAATGCATGGTGAGATTTACGGTTCAAGAAAGCTATCTACATCAAGAACAAGAAAGACAAGGACATTAAATGGTGAAATCATGTCTATATAAAGAGACAAGTAATTCATTATCAAAAAGAGGAATCCTGAATATAATTTTGATGAAGATAGAAGTCTTCATGCAAATCTGATCATACAAGCTGAAGAACAGAGCCAAGAATTTGGTAGACACCGAGCAACAAAGAAGCAACAACATTCACCAAGCAGAAAGAAGAAAGAAGGGGAGAAAAGGAATTGAAGAGAACATTGATCAAAGAGGTATTTTGAACTTACAATATATCTAAAAATCTACAAGTTATAGTTTTATTATTGAATATATCATTTATTGTTTCTGTTTAACCATTGATTAAGAAAATCTCTTAACCGAGTGGGATTTAACAGTCCTTAATGTATTGAGATACTCAAGAGTATCAAAAGGTTTTTCTTGTTGATAGAATAGTGAATGCCTAAGGTCAAAATACTAACCAATGGTTTTAAATCCTCTAACAAGGTCGCACTTAACAGTGTGTTTGTAACCTTTAACAGGGTTGGCTCTTCGTCGATCTCACTTCAGAAGAGTGAAAATTATGGTTATTGGTCCCAAGTGGTTTTTCCCTTTACATGGTTTCCACATTAAAAATCCATGTGTCAAATGTGTACATGGTTTGTTACTTTGATTTTTTTCTTTACACATTACTAAAATAGGATTGGTCGGTAAACACTAAGTTTATTTACTGCTATTTGGTAAAGGCTAAGAAAAGGATAAACAGTATATTCACCAAGTAGTATATACATGTTAGAATTACATAAGGAATACATCTTGTAGGACTGAAGATAACTAGAGGTTTTATATATGTGATATAAGTTTTGGTTGTAATATTGGATTAATTTTTGAGACCACTGATTCACCCCCCCCCCCCCTNCCACTGATTCCCCCCCCCCCCCCCTTTCTCAGTTATTCTAACATAAAGAAGTAGACTTTGTAAACAAAAGATTATCCTTAATTTCTTCCTTTAAATTACTAATGAAATTTCTTTGAACATCATTATCACAAATAGGATAAATAATTTGTAGTACAAGTGATTATATCCACCAATGGAATTAGTTACTTTCTCTTTAGAACCTTGTTTACAACTCACCAAATCAATCAAAGTAGCCTATGGACCAATATTAATTTAATTAAAAATTTGCACAAAAGCATCAACCAATTCTTGAAAAAAAAAAGTAATTAAATATCTAGGCAAAGAGAAAACTCATTCCAAATCTCTATCTTTCAGGGTACAAGGGAAAATTTGTGGAAGAAGATTTTTTTCATAGTTGAAATCAATACACAAAGTTTGAAATGCTTCTACATGAGTGCAAGGATCACACACTATACTTTTCCAAGTGAAAAAAATAATATTTTTTGGAAGAGGTGTATGAAGGATCTCAATGGAAAGCGGTTTGGATTTGGATTTGAAGTATATAGAAATTTTATATTTGGATTGGGAAATGGAAACTAATTGTTCTTGGAAGGATGAGACATTTTGTAACAAATGGTTAATATTGGCTTCAATAAATGAGTTAGCTCAAGAAAAAAACTTGATTGTGATGTAGGATTGAAAGGTGTATCATCGTGGTAGGTGGGTAAAGTAAAAAAAAATGAAATACTAGTAAAAGGTGGAATATAAGTGTACCATCATAAATTGTAAGCACCTTACAGGTGTTTAAAATTTCATAATTGCTTAACACCCACCTTATTGTGTTTTCATTTTATCATGTATAATAGGACTTCATATAGCACTTAATGAGCACCTAAATTCAAATATGAGTCTCGTGTTGATTTAATTTCACCAAGCATTAATGTGAGCTCTTATTTCTAGGTGTGCTCCTTTATTATTTCATAATTTAAATCATTAATTTAATCACATATTCCCTATCTTACCATTTGTTGCATTTGTATTTCATCTTGATCTCGTAATCAATTGTTCTTGAGAATATTGCATCCCCTTGTTATGTGGGACCTATGATCTTGATCTCAATTTTTATTGGTGGGAAGAGGATGTCTAGGTCATCCTCTTCTCAAGAAGAGGATGTCTAGGTCAAAGAGGATGTCTAGGTCATCCTCTTCTCAAGAAGAGGCTCTCAATAAGAGTATCTCAATAAGAGGATGCCCAGGTTTTCCTCTTCCTTGATATTTTTCTTGAAATTGAATTTAGGGGTTGGTTGCTTAATTTTAGCAAGAGTTATAGATTCCCATTGGCCTCCTTTGAGTTTATCACACAATTTGGTATAAAATCAAGTATCTTAATTAATTTTTCTAAGATGAAATTAATTGAAAGGTTGGACCCACAATTTTAAGACATCCCATGGAGTAAGGAACTGCAAATTAAGACAAAATCAGCAAGCGTCACGATCTAAAGGCTATTTTCCTACATCATAACACTTGGGTTGGTTATGGTTTCTTGTTAACCTTATATTTATACATTTGAGCTTCAAATCTAGACTCATTTACATGATATCAATCACATTTGATTTCATATTCATATAGTGTTTTACTCTAACATGTTAGAGTAGATCTATAAATGAACTTTATTCATTTTAGATCATACAAATATCAGACATACTCTAGATTCATGAGCATATACACATCTCTCTATTATACTAGCTATTTGTGGAGGTGGGAATTACCAAAATAGGGGTTTGACTAAGGAAAACTCCTATATAGTCACCCACCCACACCCATTATTAGATTTATAGGTGCAAACAAAGTTAGAAATAGGGACCACTGACAAAAAAAGATACCTCCTCTGCAACATTTATATATCTACCCTTTTCAATCCTAATTGCAAGAAAGAGGATGCCCCAAGTGACCTATTTCCCCTAGAAATATTCCAAATTCAACTCAAGTACAGGTTATAGTACCATGAGTTCAAATTTAGAAGCGTACCTATCTATGCAGTCCCAAAATTCAAAAAATCAAATTTGTATCAATAAAACCCCTATTTGATTCACAAGTGCATATGAGTTATCTTATATTCTCTGTTGTAATTCATTTATAGTTTCAACAAGATTATTCATCTATATATTTATTCATTGTCATAAGAACCTTATATTTCCCTTTCTCAATTCTGAGAAACAAAGGAATAGAACCCCGAAGAACATAGATATTTCATTGACTCTCTTCTATTTAGAGTTATTCAATCATATTCGTCTTCAGGTGGCTTCATATTCCAATGTGTCTCGATGAGAATTGATTCAAAGCACCAGTTGAGAAGAATGCAGATAAGGAGGAACAACTGAACTTGTAGATTGTCCATTATTTCTTGTGTTATAAGTATAGGAACCACATGATCATCAGGTTTTTGAGTGCCTTTCACCACAATGAGTGGCTTATTTTGAGGTAGAGGTGTCCTCATGAGTGAGAAAAATTCTAGAATGGATACTAGGGATGTCCATTAATGCTTAATCTCCAAAAGGAATGCCAAATGAAGGTAAGGTGATGTTAAGAAAGGTATTTATAATGTCCTCCTCTTGCTTCAAAATATGCTCATAAAGGGGGTAGATCTTACGAGAAGGAGAAACATAAAGCATGCATGCATCATCTTTACATGCATGCATGCTTTATGATAGATCTTACAAGAAGGAGAAACATAAAGCATCTGAAATCAAAAGGAGGAAATGTTACGAGTCAGGTTCACAAAAATGTATAATAAAAAATGGTAAAAAATTCTAAGGTGTATATTACTTACCACTTCCTATATACATTAGAATACAACCCCTCCCTTAAGAAAAATCTGATTGGCACAACCAAAAGGAGGAGGGTTTCTAATGCAATATCTATGACCAAGGGGACTTTGGATTCCTAAAGGAATGAATAGTAGAAAATGGTAAGAAAAGATATTATGTATATTACTTACAAAGTCCTACATACATTGGAATATAAACCCTCACAAAGCAAATCTAATTAGTACAACAAAAAGGAGGATGGGTGCCAATGCAAGATCTATGCTCAATGGGGATATGATTCCTTGAGATGGCTGATCTGATAAATTAAGTGAAATAGGAGATAAGTAAGAACAAGTGCACTTGGAAATGAGATAGATAAAATGGTACTTTGAAACTGAATTTCCTGGATGTCATAGTCTCAGATCCAACTGTAACTTCAGATTAGGAAGGAGGGACCTAAATCTTTCTATCCTGAAATATTCACTAAAAAATGGTAGGGACAAGTTAACTTTTTGGGAACAAGTCGACACAAGTTAGCTAGTCAACTTGTTCTTGGAAAAAAATTATGAGACTTTCCCAGATCCTCCGGCTACACCTATAGTACTCAAATCCAAAATCACAACTCTACAACTTGTTCCTGTACACAGAAAAATGGAGAAAAAGGATGTGGAAAGGGGTTTTCCTTAGTCAAACCCCTTGTTAGGAATAAGCCCTGAAATTGAATTGAAATTTCATAAATAATTTATTTTATTTTTTTTAAAAAGATGAAATGGAAGCTAGATCTGAAACATAAATCACCTTTTACCTTGATAATATAATACCTCTTTGGATGTGATCGCAAGTGTTGATGCAATAGCTTGAACTCCACAAAAACTAATATGAAATCATGAAACCAAAACCTTGAATGATGAATGTTGTAGTTTTCCACAAATTATTGATGAAGAGGAATAATAATGCCTTAAATATCTTGAGTTTTTTATTGATTTCTTGTGTGTAATCATGTATGATTGTGTATGGCTTGCATTTGGATGAGATATCATGTTATATCAAATGAGGGGAGAGGATTTACTTTTATACTAAACTCCCTCAATTTTGGCACTCAAATCTAATCCAAGATGACTGGAAATCTAAATACCAGAGGAAAACCCCACCATCAGGCTCTGGGAAAAATTTCAGCCCAAAAGCCCGGGGACAAGTCAGCTAGTCAACTTGTCCTAGGCAATATGAGCTCAAATTTCATGGGGATGTCAGGAAAGGTGAAAAGAAGTTGGGGAATAAAATGCAGGTTGTTATGAGGTCAGAAAGGATCTTGAAAGATGAAAATAAATGAATAGGTCCTACGAGAGGAAATTAATTATTTGATTGGAGGGAAAATGGAGGAGCACACCTAGAAATAAGGTCTAACCTCAAGTTTTGAAAAAATAATGTTAATTTGAAGGTCCAATAAGTTCTAGAAGAACATGAAATCAATGTGGGAATCCATACCTACTAAAATGGGGCTAAAAATGAGCACCTAATAGTGGTTCTTACTTTTTAGGATGATACAGGTAATTATCATCAATATGTGTTTGTCAATTTCTTACATTTTCATCTACATTGCATGGCAATATCATAAATGAAAACGTAACAAAAAAATATAATCCAAGCTCCATAAAATAAACTCAAAAATAGAACTTAGACATTTGCATGCAAAGTGTTTGACAAAATATCAAACCTATCTAACTAAAAAATTAAGGGTCGAATCAGTGCGGATCCTTACATAGTATCTTACAGAAATCCAATTACAAGTTTTCAATATTTTACAAGCTTTGTATAGAAAACCCTGAGATAAGCCACCCTCAACACCCTAAAGTGGGCACAAGATCAAGCTCCGTCAGACGACAATTAAAAAGGTCAATCAAATCATGAAGTAAATCGATACTAACGATGAATTGACAATAATAAATCTTACTTATTCTACCAATATAATACACAAAAATAGATATGCATAGGAGATGGAAAATGATATGCAACCAGTGTTTTAAAAGACAACTTCTAAAATATTAAATCAAAAGGCTTCATTCAAAATTTATGCATTGTATATGAATGAGAAAAATAACCATGCAACATACTTGATATCAGTATGACCTAATGGAAATTTCAAAATAAAATATGAGAAGGAAGGTTTAAGAGGAACCTAGGTGGAACTTTGTATTTGACAGATATTCCTCCTACCATGTTTCTCCTTTTACTTAGAACACTCCTCTTTCCGGCTTTTGACACCTCTCAAATTGCTTCTATGAAATTCTCTATGATGTTGTTCTTCCCTCTGTAAGAATTTCTCCCCCGAAATCCCCTATCCATTTTTTCTTCTGTATTTTTATATGGCTAAATCCATTTTTTTGTCTCTAACTAATATCCCGCACCCCCCACAATTTTGGGTGCCTAACTACGAGTTTTTAGTTCATTCATTTGTGCATGACTTTCATTCCCCCCAATTTACTCTCCATTATCATTCACAAAAGGTAGTTTTGATTACTTAAAAGCTATAGAAAACCTTCATTTGTAACACCAATTTCTAATATGCACGTGTAAATATTTATTATCTCACTTGAGACATGCAAATCATGTTTTTCCTTTAGTTAACAATAAATAAAATTGAGTGTTCTTTTTTCTTGGATAAATCAAAGGTAAATTATGCTCTAGTGAAATACTAATATATTATAATATTATTATTATTTTAATTAAAAAAATTCATGTATTTAATGAATATACCATTTACTCTATTTTATTTAAATGATTTTTTTATTTGTTTAAACCTATTAATAACTAAATTCAAACATGCATTTCATTTCTTTGGTTCCAGGAAGCTTTTAAAAGAATTGAATGGTACCTTTATTGCCCTTATCCCTAAAAATCACGGTGCAGATAATATAGACTATTTTAGATTGATAAGTTTAAGTAATTCGACTTACAAAATCATTTCTAAGGTGCTAACTACAAGGATTCTCTCTATTTTTTCATCCCTTATATCCTGGCAGTAGAATGGTTTTGTCCCAAGGAGGCAGATCATGGACTCTATCATCTTTATCCATGAAAATTTGCATTCTTTGGTTATGTCTAGAAAGGAGGGGTTCATTCTAAAATTGGACCTATCTAAAGCCTATGATAGGGTTGATTTGGATTTTCTTAAGAAGGTGTTGAAGGCTTTTGGCTTCAACAACAGAAGTATAGACCTCATCTATCAGTTGATATCTTCTGCTACCTTTTCAGTTTTGGTTAATGGTTCTCCTACCCCTTTTTTAAATCTTCAAGGGGTTTAAGGCAGGGTGATCCCTTATCTTTGGTCATCTTTGTTTACATGGTTGAGTGTTTGGGCAGATATATTGGGAATTTGGTTCAGAATGGGGAATTTAAAGGCCTCAATCCTTCTTTTGATGCACAAGTTTGCTCTCACCAGCAGTTTGTGGATGACTCAATTATTATGGGGCAAGCTTCAGTTAAAAATTCCAAAAGCATCAAAAATGATTTGAATAGATATGGGACAGCTTCAGAAAAACTCATTAACTGGGGAAATAGCTGTCTTCTTATTTAATGTCCTTGAAAAAGACAACACAAAATTAAGAATGTTCTAGGGTGTGAGATGGAGTCTCTTCCTGGGACTTACCTTGGTCTCCCTCTTTGCTTGGAGCCCCCTTACTCATTTTGGAGTTCTCTGGTGGACATATTTCACAGTAAATTGGTTGGGTAGAAGGGCATGTTGTTGAGCCAATCTGGGAAGATTCAGATTCTTTGTTCTACTCTTCAAGGATTGCCTCTTTATGCACTTAGCATATTCAAAATCCCAAAAAAATATGGAGATGCCATTGAGAAGATTCAAAATACCTTTTTGTGGACTGGAATGGAAAAGAAGAAAAGGATGGCCCTTATTGCCTGGGAAAAGGTTTGCAGACCTATGAAGGGGGACTTGGTTTTTGCAGAGTTAGAAACCTTAATGACCACCTACTTGCTAAATTAATTTGGAGATACTATAAACTGAAGGGGGAATGGACTCTAATATGGGATAACAAATACAACAAGGAGCATCCTAATCTTGTCATCTTTCTCAATAATGACAATGTTTATGGGGGATCCTTTATATGGAGAAATGTTTTAAAGAACAAGGAAATCATCAAAAAAGGTGTTAAATGGAAAGTGGGAAATGGGAGGACAGTTTTATTTTGGGAAGAGGATTGGCTTTTGGACAGCCCTTTGAAGGAGATTCCTGAGTGGAAGGACTTTGAGAATCAGTGCAAGCTGAAGTTTGGGGAAAAGGTGGCTGATTATTGGGAAAGGGATCAATGGGTGAACCTTACTGTTATTGATCAATCTTTGGGAAAGCTTAGTAAAATCTTGAATTCTTTCACTCTGATCGATGAAGAAGATAGCTTCATATGGAAGTATAGTTCAAATGGGAAATTTTCTATATCCTCTTTGTTCCATCAGGATTATTAGAAGTTATATGAACCCTGCTGGGCTAAGGCCTAGATTAAAGGTCTAACTCCTAAGGTTAATGTCTTTTTCTGGATAATGCTGCAAAATAAGGTTCTTACAAATGATAATTTGAGAAGAAGAGGTATAACTATGGTCAATAGATGTTATTTATGAAATCAAGATGAAGAAATAGTTAATCACTTGAAAATTCATTGCCCTTATGTGTGAAGTATGTGGGGAAAATAATTTAAACTACTTAATGTTGATTGGGTTGTCCCTGAGGATTTGTAGAGTTTTTTCAATTCTTGGATTCCTCCCTCTAGGAATGAAACTGTCACTAGGATTTGGAATTTAATTTTACCCTATATGTGTTGGGGGTGTGGAAAGAAAGAAATGAGAGAATATTCAAAAATAAGGTCTCCAATGAGAAAGTGGTCTTCCATAAGATCAAAAGAGTTGTTATGGAAAATGTTTACTTAAAGGACAACATGGTGGAACTCTCTAATTTGGAGGACATAACCTTCTTCAATAACTGGGAAATAAAAGGCAAAATGAGCAAGGACAAGGAAAAATTGGGGAGAGAAGGAGCTAGATGGGATTTCCCTCCTAGGAGATGGATGAAAGTGAATTTTGACGGTGCATCAAAAGGGAACCCGGGGGTGGCAGGGTGTGGTATGGTGATAAGAGATGAGCATGGGGTTTGTAAAGGGATAACAACTATCCCTTTAGGTTTTCAAACTAACCATGTGGTCAAGGCCAATGCGGACCTTTATGGTTTAATCTTAGCTAAGGATAAGGGATGTAAGAAGATTTGGCTTGAAGGTGAATCCCTTAATATAATAAAATGTCTGAATAATGATTGTGAAGTTTCCTAGTCGATTCGTAATGTTGTGCAAAAAAGAAAAAAATCCTAATTAGATCTTTTGAAGATTGTGTCATTACATATAACTAAAGGGAAACCAATGGTATTTCTGACTAGGCTTCCAACATGGCGTGCAAGATTGAGGCGATGACGCATTGGAATGATGGGGATGAAATGCCTTTTCAGGCAAAATCATTAATGAAATGTGAGCATTTACGGAGCAAGCGAGTAAAGGTTTTAAATGGTAAGTTTAATGAAGATATTTGATTACGAGGTGAGGTGTCATAATTACTTCATATGGGTGAAGTACATTATGGTGACATTGATCCTGAGTTGGCATAGTTTATGGGTGTTTTTGGCCAAGCTAAAAGAAGTTAGTTTTCTCCACAATAGCAGTAGCATTTCTTTCATCGAGATTGATATTTTCTTGTAGAGTGGAAAAATGGGAGGAAGAAAGAAACACTTTGAACTTGTCAACTATGAAGAGTGGAAGGATAAAAAGATTGTTTGGAATATTTTGAAGAATGGTGGGATAACAGTCTTCATGGAGAGGTTACATGGCAGAAACCCTATAGTAACAAGGAAATTTTTGAAGATCTGGAAGAATAGGAAGGTGCTTGTGGGGAATCATCTCATGGAGGTTATGGAGGAAATAATAGTTGAGGCCACATGCATGAGTATGGAAGAGCTTAATTTCTACAGAGATAGAACTATTTCTGACAAATCCTGAGGAGAAATTCTTGACTAAGGAGGAGGAGAAGGTGAGATTGGTGAAAGAAGATACTTTCTACCATAACCCAAAACACATATCCAGGCTGTGGAGGTATGTATTGTTTGTGGTTATCAATTACATAATGCTCGATGATAGATTTACTAGAGCTTATGGGCATCACTTTATGCTATTGAACTACTTTAGGCATAATGTTAAAATTAGTCTTCCATTTTATTTGTTGAGTTCCCTGGACTTTACCATCACTAGTCTTCATAAGGACCCAAAGGGTGATCATGTATCTCACCAGGGCCTCATGCTTCTGGTCTTTGAACTTCTTAAAATGAAAAGGTGGAGAAACCCTTTCTAAAGAGGATTGTTAAGGATGAGGAGGACACATAAGGTGATGAGGAGGAAAACTTATCTGGTGAGGAGACAGAGGAAGTGGAGGAGTTGTTTCATACTCCTAACAAGGAAAAAGGCTTGTCTTCGAAGAAAATTTAGGTGAAGGCTATTTTGGAGGACTCAAAAATGGAAAATGATACAAAGGAGGATGAGTATGAGAACAAAAAAGGGAAAGAAAGTAAGAAAAGGAAGAGTGGGGAGAACAGTAATAGTAAGAGGAACAAAAAAGGAAAAAAACCCTAGTAAAAGAAGAATTGTGCTATCCTCGAAGGAGGACGACAGAGGGGAAAAGGAACAGAGCATTGAGATTAACTTGGGGAATGAAATAGGGGAAGAGGAAAAGGAGGACAATATAGAAAATTTGGAGGAAGACCAAATTCTCATGGTGAATACAGAGGAGAATATGCAGAAGGAAATCAACAAGAGTGTGGAGGACATTGTGAACAACTTGGAAAAATACACTAAGACCGATGACGTTGCTAATGTGGATAATGATAAGGATTTTAGTGGGATGGAAGATTTACTAAAAATAAGAACTGTTTGCTAGATTTCACCTGCACTCTATGTAAAATGTTGAATAAAATTATGAAAATTAAGAAGCAGATGCAGATTATGAGAGGCAACGTTAACATCATCATGAAAATTGGTGTTAGGGATAAAATAGTTGTGGTCTTCCTTGATGAGATGAAAGATGTGGTGGGAAGAAATGAAGCCTTTGTTGAAATGGTGGCTAAAGTCTGCGAAATGGAAAAAAGATTGAAGGAGAAAGAGGATAGGGTAGTGGAAGGGGATTTGGAAGGTAAACTTCATACGCTGCATAAAAGAGTGGAAAAACTAGAGAAAACCATGTGTAACATAGGGGATAAAAGCTCAGTCATCCTTCAGGTTAATACAGAGCATGAGAAGATAATGGAGAAGATGGAATAGAAAAAGGGCGACAAAGATGGAAAAGAGAAGGATACTATGGGACCAGGAAAACGCACTTGGGAAAGCACCAGAAAATTAGGATCTAGAGATGATAAGGAGCTGGATGAGATCAAGAGACCTACTGATTAGATGCAGCTGATGGTGATCTAGGCACAAGATTTAATGAATACTATTTAGCTATCCTATTCTGGGTCTTTTCTTTTTGTTGTACCTGTCTTTTTTTGGGTATTTTGTCTGTTATTAGGATAGTTGTCACTTTGTTGTTGGGGCTTTTTCTCTAAGGTGATATGGCATAATTTTTTTGAACTTTATTATAATACTCATTTAAAACTCTTTTTTAGAGGTTTTGAGTCCTTTTAAAACTTGTTTTTATGTAATCAGAACATGCATTTCATTTTTTACAAATAAAAAAATCTAATTTCAATTAGAGTATTTATATTTTATATTATCGTCATTTTAAAAAAAAAGTTTACTAAATTTATCAAATGATGGTTAAATAAAATTTTAAGGTAGTGACAAAATGATAAATATACATATATTTTTTGGAGTGAAAGAAAGACACAATAAATAGTTTTAATCTCAAACACGCAAATAAGAACATATTTCACAAACACATTTTTTTAAAAATCTAATGGAAATTATTTTAAGACAAACATGAAAGTAAACTAAGTACATGAGTTTGTGAGTTCTAGATTCTATCATTCCTACCATTGAAAAAATGGTAACCTCCCCCTACTTGGGCCTTATTCTTACCTTCAGGCCTGTCAACAACTTACAACACTCAAAATTTTATCACGTCATGCTAGTACTCAAAACATAAACCATAATCAATAATCGATTGCATCGAATAATTTTGTTTCATTCAACATTCAACCATTCACAATACATATAATCATGATGCTTAGTAAATATAAATGAAAATAAAACCATAACATGATATCCATAAAACATGATAATCAAACATCTAATAATAAATAGAAGCCTCTGATAAAATAAACATAATTAACAAAAGTCTAAAGAGTATAATATATCTCTTGAAAACTAAGCCACTCAAGGTCGAGATGATACAAGTTAGGGGATAAAATTTTGAAAACCAAGAGCCACATAAGTAAAAGAAAATTATCAAAGATGGGGTGAAGAATATAATGAATTTGGATATGAAGGAGGTTTATTTGACTAGGATGGTCTTGGTATTAGGGAGGAATAAGAAAGGAAAGAGAAGAGGCAAGAAGATTAATAAGAATAAGCATGAGGATGAAGCTACATAAAAAGGAATCTCAAATATTAAGGAATTCATGATAAGATCCAAAGGAGGAAACCCCTCCCTTGGAGGGTAATTAGGGTCATAACATGGAATGTGAGGGGAATGAATGACCTTGAAAAGTAATGTTTGATTAAGCATCATCTAGGAAAAATAGGTGGGAATTTTGTGATGCTACATGAGACAAAATTCAATTGTGAGGAAGTGGAGAAGTTATTATAAAATTTAGAAATTTTTGGAATGGTTTATTCCATAGCACTTTTGGAACAACTAGTGACCTAGGAATCAGGTGGAAAGAAAAATATGCTTCAATCCATTTGGTTGAGTTATATGAAAAATGGATGGTACAAAATGTGCATAGTTTAAACTCAAAGTTAAAATTCTTTCTTTTTAACAACTATAGTCCAATCAAAATGGAGGAAAATCTAGAATTTTGGACCAATGTTGGCTCAAAGATTAAGGACTTTGGGAATAGAAATTATATTATAAGGGGATATTTCAATGTGATCTTGACATGAAGGAAAAATGTGGTGGGCTAAATAAGGTAAATATATTCATGTAAAACTTTAGACATTTTTTGGATGATATTGGGATGATGTATTTTATCCCAAATAACAGATTGTATACTTGGATGAATAGAAGGATGATTTTTACCAATACATTAAAATTTACCAATACATCAAAATAGTTGAATCACTTCTTTCTCTCTCAATACTAGGTCATCATTGCAGGCAAAGAAGAAACTAAAATGATTCCAATATATCTATCTTGGACCACTCCCTAGTATATTTAGTGAAATTTTAAGAGAAACTCTAGTAAAGAGTCATTTTAAGTTTGAAAACATGTGGTGATAGGAGAAAAATCTAGTTTTCTTGTTGGAGGTTGTAATGTTGTAAATTTGCACCATTGTGTAAATGACCATGATTTTCCTACCTTAGCTTAAATGAAAAATTCCATGTCAATGTCTACATCACCCTCCACTTAGCCTTTTCACCACCTATTGAGAATCTCGGCCACATGACTTGAACGACTTAGGACACATGCAAGCCATGGAGATGTTCACACAAATTCACAATCCACACTCATGATGTGCATTTGAAAACATGTAATGAGCCATTGAAGTATTACAAATTCACCCTTGTAATGTAATTCCTCATTCCATCATCCATCTATGCCAAATATTTTACCTTTTCCATTATAATCATTTTTTTGAACTTCATTTGGTCTTCTTATTCTTGGTCACTCTCTCTTAGCAATTTCACTTGACTCGATTTATATTTCATCTCCATAGATTTTAATTGCATTCTTTAGATCTTTATTATATTTTACAACTTGTTCATGATCTCTTGGTCATCCTTTCCTTCACTCTATTGAGTTTTAGGTTCTTAGTGGTGAAGGGGATTCACTCACACAATCTCATTTCTTTTTTTTCTTAGCATATCATATTTCTCCATGTTAATCTATAAATATGTTTATTTTTATAACTTTATCTATTATCTTTAAGGTTTTCTATCACCATTTATCTCATCTATTCAATGATTGTGGAGGTAGAAACACCTAAATAGTGATCTGACTAAGGCAAGTCTCCAAACAACCACCCAACATTTTCCCTTATTTTTGTGTGTACAATTTTGTAGAAAGGAGAAAGTGGAGCACTTCCTAGGATTCATCTATTTTATTCTTTGATTTTAAGTGCTCTTATGTCTTTGTTCTTTCATTCTCATTTAATTCATATTTTTATTTTACTTTTTGTTGTTATGTTAGTCATTAGTTTTACATTATGTCGTTTAAGTTATTTCCATTAGTTTCCTAGATTTTTATGCCAAATTTTGTACTCTATCCATATAGTATGCCCATGCACCGCGTTGGCATCATGTACTGCACTGTCATCATTGACCTACATGTGTGTCTTGGGAAGTGAGCTCATATAGTTATCTAGCTAGTTATAATAGATAGCTCTTTTATTTCTGATAGTTAAATAATTTTTTTATTATTCCACAACATATTTATTTTAGTTTCTTGCATTTGTACCTTAGTTTGCTTTAAGTATTTTATCATTTATTTGTCTTGATCCCCTATCTCACTAGACTGATACTTAAGTGAGATGGTGCAAGGAATAGTCCATCCTTTGAGACTTTAACGTATCTTAAGGTTGGCGACTCTACAAAGGCTTAGTAGAAGAACTTTCCAAATACTAGGTGAACTACTAGTTTTTCATTCACACATAAGCTTAATTTTATCAAATCAAAATTAAATAAATGGAACCAAACACATATTAGGAACATCTTTAAATGAAATTTTTTTTTTTTATGGAATGTATAAGGATGAATTTGAGGAAAACAAAATATTGTGGTCGGGGCATTCAGATATTCTAGTGCAAGAAGGGTTCTTACCAAATAAGGAAAGAGAATTGTAGCTTAAAGTCAAGGATCAAAATACGAAAAAAAACATGCATCCACTAACACCATAAGAACATAAAAGAAATCAAAGGCATGTCAGAGACAAAGGAACTATTGCTTTGGTAGACAAAAAAATTGAAGAATAAGCAATAATGTATATAGAAAATCTCTTGGCAAAAAACCTCTGGAAGTGAATTTTAGAATGAGTTCTTATTTCCTCTCTTGTAAAATGAAATGTGTTGGAAAATATGATAATAAGATGCTAATTGCTTAATTTGTATTGTAAAAGATCATGAATGCTAATCTCTAGTTGCATCAAGGAAAATCTCTAATATTGGATGAATTTCCTACAATATTTTACCAAAATTGTTGGCACTTTGTGGGTGTGGAGATTTAGAAATTGATAGAGGATTTTAGAGAAAATTGAAAAAAATAGTTAAGGATATTAACAATATAGTAATTATCCTCATCTTGAAAAATCTAGTATGTCAACCATTGTTTTTACTTTAGGTCGGTATGTTTGTGTAATATAATGTACAAGATTACATCCATAGCACTAGAAAATAGATTGAAACTATTATTGAATCATTTTTTCCAGAGAAGCAGAATGGCTTTACAATGAGCATGAGATATTGAATAGAATCATTGTGATAAATTAGATAATAAACACCATTATGATGAAAATAATGAAAACAATTTTAGTCAAACTTGATGTTATTATATCATATGGCTAGGTGGATTGAGGATTTTTGAATGACATGATGGAAAGATTTGAATTTAACAAGGAATGTTCATAAATGTTATACAAGTGTATATATTCCACTAGATTTCCAGTGGCTATAAATGATAAATTACATTATTTAATGGTCTAATATAGGGATAAAATATCTCCCCTTTCTTATGTATGACAATGGTAGAGGCTATAGATTGATCATTCAAGCAATGACAATATGCGCGAGAAGATAGATATTTCAGCTACAAGAGGAGTTGATTTGATAACTCATGTACAAATTGTGGATGACATAGTCTTATTTGGAGAAATAATGTTGGTGGAAGTTGAAAATATCAATGATTAATGGAGAAGTATTATAGTACGTTAGATTATATATGAAATAAACAAAAATCAAAAAAAAAATTCTTCAACATAAAGAAAGGAATACAAAGAAGAATAGAGAATTTATTAGGTTTTTCCATTTCCTCTCTCCCTTAAAAATACCTTGATTCCCCACTCTTCTCTAGGTTGTGTCTCTCATATCATTGGGATGAAGTGCTAAGTACTTTCAAAAGGAGAGCTTTGGCTAGAAAAGTAAATGGTTATAATTAGTAGGATGGTTTATGATGATCAAGGTAGTATTATCAGTAACGTTTATCTACATTATGTCGTGTTTAATTTTTTTTTTGGGAATCAATGAAGAGGGAAAGAAATATTTTTCTATTACAATGAGAAAAGGTATGCCCAGTAAAGGAGGTTGGGGGGTTCTAGACTCAAAAGGATGAAGTTGAAAAGCATGAAATTAGGTACCAAGTTGGCTTGGAAAATGTATAGGTAATCTAATAGGGTTAGGTATGAGAATTCTAAAAATAAATATTTAGATTAAAGTGACCTAAGTAGAATTTTGATGAAGGTGAATTCTCAAGTTAGGTTGACGGTGTAGATATTCCTATGGGAGAGTAGAAATATTATTACATTGCATATGATATGGAAATTTAAAAATGGGAAAAGGACTTATTTTTGGGACGACCCCTAAAATGGGCAATACCCCAATAAATAAAATTGATGGAATGGGGAGACACATTGATATGTATAGAGGAAAATATTGGTGGCTCGTGGCTGATTATGTATGTGAAGTGGTCAAGGATATGTGTGTGTGTTTTGAGTGGATGGATCTTTTGGAGTTCCCCATCCTAAAGGAATTAAAATCAACACTAAGAATGACTCTTTAGGAAAGAAGGGTTTTCCTTATCTTGGACGACCATGAGATAATATGGAGTTGATCTAAAATAGTTGAATACTCTATATGTCCAAGTTGTGACATTTAAAAATCATAAGTGATATTGAAGGATTTTCTCTATAGGTTATGTTGGTATCTGAAGGTGTTACTAAAGTCAAGAGCATTCCTCTAGACTACATTGTATAAACACATCTTAACTATGGATTGTTAGGCTATCATTGGGATTTATTAGACTATTAATGCCCTCTATGTAATACATGCTAAAAATGTTGGACCCTTTACTTTTGAGTTGTCCATACATCTAATTTTTAGGATCGGTTGAACCATAGTTTGTGTTGGATGAGCTAAAACAAGATGATTTGTTGAATTTTATGCCAAAATATATATTGTTATTCTCTTATGATCTTTGGTTGGATGTTTGGATAGTATTTCCATCTAGAAAGTGTGGAAAGTAAATAACACAAGGCTTTTTAGGGATATTGCTCTGACAGAGGAGTACATAATTCAAAAAGTTAAGATTCAAATATGCTAGGTAGTAAACAATAATTGTGTGTAAAAATCAAGAACTAAATTCACCAAGTGGGATGATTTCTTTCAAAAGAGGGTGGAGTGAGTTAAAGGAACAAAATGTGCATCTATATGTGTCCAATAACAAGATAAGGGAAGAAAAGTGGGTTTCTCACCCACGAGGAATGTTAAAAATCAACTTTAATTAGATAACTAAAGATAACCCCCTCTATCAAGTGTGAGATGTATCATTCATTATGATTGAGGGAGACATGTATGGGGAGCTTCTAGGAGAATAGTTAGATCTGACAAGAAAAATGTAGAATTTGAGGAAAATTTATGTGGGCTTACAAATGTAAAAAGGAAAAAGATAGATCATGTAGATATGGAAGGTGATTCTATGGTGTGCATTAATGCAGTGAAGAAGAGGGAGATTTTGAACTACAAGATAAAAGGTTGGACACAAGAAATATGATAATGACTTGATGGTATGGAGGATTTTACGATTTCATATTTATATAGAGAATATGATGGTGCAATGAAATATTTGGAGATTTGTATGGTCATTTAGGCTGAGGTGAAATTGGAAGACTCGAGCTTTGGAACATGGCTTGGAATTGACAAGGTTCTTAGAAAGATGTATCAAAGTCGTATGGAGAGTAAATACTTAGGATTTTAAATGATGATCAGTATAACCTAACTGCAAGCTACATTTATAGGTGGATCAATCCAATCACAGACTTGTCTATAATTCATTCATTGAAGGCAGGGTGTTGTGTTGGGGTGCCTCATTCACACCCCAGATAATCGTATGCTTATATACAGCTAATCTGTATCTTTATCTGGGGTGTGGAACCACGGGGATAAAGATTGGAAGAAAGAAGAAGGGATAGATAGAGGGTTTGATTCATTCTCTAGTACTTTGAAAGGGGAATAGATTTTTTATTTAAGTTATGCCTTATCTATCTAATAAAAGGAGATCGCGACAGGACAAACTCAAGGAAGAAGGAATAAAGTCCCACAAAAGACCTTCAACCTAGGAAGAGACTTTCCATAATCTCCTACTGCTAATTGAATGATGTGAGATGTGATTGTTAGTGGTGGTATGTTCTATGGTATTAGGCAAATATAAATTACCGTAGGGAGAAGGCATACCCCAGAGGATTTTCTCAAGATATTGGTGGGGTATCTATAGTTGGATTCCTATCTACTATTGGGGCATTTGGCATACTTGTTTAAAGATAATATTAATTTTGAATGTATAGTCACAAAAAACTAAATGAAATGAGGTGTGATTTCTTAAGCATACATGATAATGATATAATGTGAAGACATGACTACATTGTTAATCAAAATTTAATAGGCTATGGAGCATTGGATATTTGCATAGATTTTGAGGATGATTGAATGGAAGAAGGTTATGGTAGCAAGAGAAAATATATCTAGAGGCATTAAGCTATCCATAACAATAACTTCAATGTAGGTTTAAAGTAAACAACTAGTGGGATATCTATAAAAATAACTTCATAATGTCGTGCAGGTTCAAAGTAGAATGATAGTGAAAAGAGACTATGAATGAGGAAATTCCAAGGCTTTTTAGAATAAATAGGGAGGGAATGACTGTTAGAGCAGTGGAAAAGATAACTGGTGCAAAAATTTAGAATGTCAGACACATTCATAATGGTAGTGTATATAAACGCTTCTTCACGAATGCAATCTAGGTATTGAGGAGATTATTTCAAGGATCATCTTATGGGAAGAAGCTAGTAGAATACTTGAATCAGGTCATGGTCATATTCATGCTTCAATATATCCCTATATAATGTGCATGTTGAAGCTTCCAATATGAAAAAAACTATGTACGTAAATTTTTTACTATCTAGGAATGATGAAGAAAGGGGCGCTTTATCATCTCGTAGCATCGTAAATTGTAAGTAGTATAATTTAAATCCTTTAATAGGACCCATTTATGTGTTAAAATCTTTCATGCATCATTGGATTTTTTTTATGTATTTAATTAATAAATATTTAAATATTTTCCCTTTTTAAACTTAATTTACATTATGAGACCTTTATTTTAGGTGCACCCCTTTAATTATTTCAATAATTTATCACCTCTTTCAAACATAGACCATATTTCAATATGGATAAAATTTTGTATTCATTCTAAATTCAAATCTTGATTTTGTGGGTATTTTGGGTATGCTCATAGCCCCATTGACTCTGAATTTAATATTGAGCCTTGATTGGCTAGAATTGGGCACCTTGCAAGGAATAGGGTGAGATAGGTTTCCCCATACCTTGGGAGACACCCCATATACTTAAAGGTGTTCCAAATTTAAATTGGAGAGAGGTATTGGGGTCTTAGCGAGATGCTCAAATCCTCATTAGCCCTATTTAAGTTTTGAGCCCAAAATGGTTTGGAGAGATATAAAAGAAATGTTCCCTCCCTTATTTTGGAATTTACTATCTAATTATCAATCCACTAATTCAATCAAGCAATCATAACCAATAATTTGAGAAATCAATCTATCAATCAAGGCATCAAGGTAATACATTCACATTGATATTCATCAAGCATGGAAGATGAGGAGTAAAGTCTATATCCAATCATAAGTGAAGGCATTCATGATCTTCCTCTCCTAGGTCCAAGGTCAAGACAATATTTACAAATTTTGAGAGCATCTTCATGAGAAATTCAAATATAGAGTTACAGGTGGAAAAAATTTCATCAAAAACTATTGTCTTAGGTGCCTCCTAGGGCCTTTGGTGAGTATTGTCACCCTGTTATTGTCATTTTGGACTTAAATTTGGATTACAAGATAGTCATGTTTTTTTTATTTAAAGATTTAGTATCAAAATCAAGTTTACATTATGTGATCCCTCTACATACACATTTATCCCATTCTTTCCCTACATATTTCATTCTTCACTTTCCAGTTTACATAGCCATTGTCAACTCCCTATAACAAAGGAATCCTTGCATCTTCTTAGTGCTTAAGAATCATTGAGACTAATAGATAAGCTTTCCTTCCAATATGTGAAAGAATTTGTGGTGTGAGATTCCTAATTGGACCATCCCTCTTACTTAATTCCCTTCATACCACATTTTGGTGAACATGACGTCCTTAAATTTCCATTTTGATTTGATACCTAAAATAGATTTGTATATTACATTTTATGAATTTAGAAACCTTATCTTTCTTGTTTGGATGATTATATTTACATGCATTAGGTTATATATTCAAACATGTATCAATTTATTAATAGTGGGTCTTGTTTTGTATAAACATGATGTATGATCATTCCTTCATTCAATATTTAAATGATCAATTTATTATCAATTTACATTATTTAGACATTTCCTTTTTTTCTTGCTTTGTTTATGATTTTTATAACCTTGAGTCCTGCATATAATATACCCATGATAATAAGTTGTAGACTAGTGGGTTACTTCAAAGGCGTAGATCCTAAGTCCTCTATTTCATTCCATAGGAATGTTGATGATACTATTATGCCTACCAATGACATACCTACTATTTTTGAGAGTCTCTCTTCTCATTCTTCTCATGATGAGGATGAATCATTAACAAGAGTGTCTCATACCCAAGTGCAAAATATTTCTTGTGATTTTGAAAAACTTTAAAATTGGTTAATTCAAGAACATTCTAATAGTTAACCAATCCCCTTAGTTTAAGGATCAAGGAATTTAATTCATAATGATGAATGTGGAGTTGAATTATTGTGTGGCATATCTTATCTTATTGGTGAAAATCTCAAGTCTATGAAAAGTTCTGTTCAAGCCATTATTTTTTCAATCCTAATGTTGAGAATTACATTCATATACTATTATCCACACCTAATGTGCCTACCTATACTCCATCTATCATGGCTACATTTTTTCAAAACATCCATCCTACAGATGTTAGTCTTGGTGGAATTCTTAATCCTAACATACCTCCTCATGTGAGTGTATTGTGTATTTTCCAACCACCATCGATATACGCATACCATAATGTCTCACCCACATCCATTTACCATAAAATCACACATCTTTCATTATCACACATGTGTAATTATAATATATCCACTAAACAAACTATTAACAACTGTGTCAAAAGTGTTACATCCTTACAAAAACAACATGATTTCATTACACAATCCAAATATAACATCCTTACTTGTGAGATTGATATTTCATTATCCCATGACATCATTTGTGTCATTATACCTCAATACATGTAAATACCTACTTTGGAGACATACAATAGAAAAGGTGATCTCTCGACTCATGTATAAACATTTCAACCCTATGTGGTGACTTCTATAATGATCTTAGACTTATGGCTGAATTATTTACTAGGGAATTTAGAGATAAGGCCTTACAATGTTTTTTTTTTTGCCTCCTTATTTTATTGATTCATTTCAAAAAAATATAATGCTTTCATTCAACAATATAAAAATAATATTAGTCCTCAAATCTCTCTAACTGATTCAATTCATTGTAAGCAAGGTGCTAAGGAAAAAGTGACTAATTTTATTGGTGGATTCAACCATTGCATACTCAAATTTCTTATCCAGTGCTTGATATGGATTTTTAGTGTATTTTAATTTAATTTTCAAAAATATGTTAGAGATACGTTATTGTTTTCCAAGGCCCGTTAGTGGGCCTGCTAGGGTTTTTTCCTCTTCAAAGGAAGGATAGGTGTTTCTGGTAACCGCTAGAGGAAGGCTGGATCAAAATGAATTTTGATGGGGCTACCAGAGGTAACCCGGGCATTTTTGGGTGTGGGTGCATCACATGGGATCATGAAGGCAATATAGTAGCTCTCACCGCAAAAAGGTTACGAGATGGGACCAACAATGAGGCAGAATGTGAAGCTACAAAAGAGGCTATCTTACTGGGATTTAAGATGGGCTTTAGGAAGGTGCTCTTGCAAGGGGATTCTGAAATCATCATAAATGGGATCAAGAAAGGCAAACTGGAGTCATGGAATCTTGACAAGCACATTAAACAGATTAGGTGCTTTATGCTGGAGTTCAAAGATTTTCAAATTTCTCATGTCTATAGGGAGGCAAATGTGGTGGCCGATAAATTGGCCAACCTGGGAGCAAATTACCCCCCTAGGAATCAGAATGTTATATTTGAAGACTTCGGCCTTCTCAAATTGGATTAGATTGAAGTAGAGTTTTAATTATTAAAATTGACTTGCCTCCTTTGATGGAGTGAATTTCAATTATTACCCCCGATCAAGTGCATTCATGGAAAATTTAAGCAACACATGATTAAGCCACAGGCAGGAAGGAATTGGAATGCGTGTTTCCAGACCCTTCGTGGGAATGCCTTTATATTGGAGAATGGCCTCACTTCTTGCCATTCATTGAGAAGAGCTTTTGTAGAGCTGTAGTTTCAGTCATGGAGGCAAAATTTGCTTTGGAATATTGCAACCAAACGCAGGCATACGAGGGGAAAGTTATGACTTGACGCCTGAAGCACATCTTTCTCATTGAAGATCAGGCTTTCCTGAATGTTGTCATGGACTTCTTCAGCCCAGAATTTAAGGATGCATATTGGCAAAGGAGGTCAAACCTGGACAATGCTTCACTGTTCCTGGCATTGGCTTTACTAGTGGGGGAGTCGACGGACGAGGTCCGCAAGGTCATAGACACATGCATTGACTCATAGTGGCTCCTGAGGGTTGATGAGATCATCAACAGGGTAGAGCTAGGGGTCGGGCAGAACATGGGGCTGAATCCATGGAGACAAATTGGGGGTGGAGATGCTTCCCTGCAGCCTCTGGTGGTATGGTTGTCTGCAACCCCACGGGAAGTCCACATGCCAAAAGCTGCCACAACATGGTGGACTGTGATCAATTTTTTGCATGAGAATATCTGGGGTGATGAGGTTGGAGACAAGGGTTTCATGAAGGTGATACCTAGAAAGAGCATGCTACCATACAGTGAGCCATTGAGGCACTAATTGAGCAGGGGCAGACAGGATGCAACTAGGGCATCCACAAGTACAGGCACGTGGGTTGATGAGTCGCTTCTTGGAGAGGAGGATGCAAGTGGCACTGGAAGGCATCACTTCTCTATGGAAAATTATCTCTCCATCCCCAAATTTACCAAGGAAGATGTTTCATCCTAGTTCAAAGAGTGATGCGGCTAGGTGGTTTTCTATTTGTTGGGGTTTATCTTTAGGTTTTGATGCCTTTTTTTATTCTCTTACTTGCATCAAATTTGTTGTAAAGGGGAAAATTGAGGGCTTTATGCCCTCCTTCTTTTCACACTATTGTAAGAATTTTATCTTATTAATACAATATAATATGTTACCGATAAAAAAAAAGTTATTGTTTTCCAAATTTACCTCTTTTGTCCAATTGTGTGTAGTGCTTCATAATTATTAGCATTAGTGGATCCAGTTTGAGTCATTTACTCCATTAGATTTTTTTAATAAGAGTGATGCCTCTTAGTAATCTTCCCAAAAATTCTAAATTACAACAAAGGTTTCATCAATATTAACAATTGTTCCAACAAATTAATGCACAAGTGGTAGTTGCGACATCAGGTGTGTCTCCTTTGTCATCTATTTTCAAGCTATTGCATAATTTTATAGATTTTTCTAAATCTTTTAATAATTTTATGTCAAGTGTATTAATACTAATATTTTAATTCCTCATCCCTTAATACCTATTGACCCTTCTAAACCATTTCCAACCTCTCATGATCCCAAAGCCTTTTGCCAAAACCATCATCATCTTGGCCATGATACTAAAGAAGTGCTACTATTTGAACCATGTAATTCAAGGCCTCATCAATTTTAATACAATAATCATTGAGAGTGTGAATGATAATGGAAACAAATCTATTGCACCCCTAACCAAAACTTGCAAATATATACCAATCCTTTACCTTCCCATTCTAGCAGTATTTTTTATCAGACTAAATCATTGCCTTCTTCTACCCACGTTATTCTTCCTAGTCAACCTAGTACCATACAAGTTGATGCTATGTGTAGTGAAACAACAATGTTTTCAATCTCATTAACCAATCCAAACCTCAACCAAAACCCCAGGATAAACTTGAGCTTTGTATTACATTTGATCCTAAGGAGACTATTAAAGCACTTGATAAACCTATTTATATTTCCAAAACAATTAGAGATAAGTTCACTTGAGAAATTATCATTGATCCTACTTTCATGATGAATTTTATAACTCAGAAACATATTTTCACAATACAATTCCATCAAGACTCCTATGACAAATATGATGTGATGATCAAGACTTTCAATGGTTTTACCTGTTCTACCCATTATTGCATTACTCTTCTTGTTGAAGTTGGTAAGAAATTCTTACATGTCACCTTTGTTGTCATCTCAACTTTTGATCAATTCCAAGTGAGAGTTGGACTTCCTTGTCTCACTTCCATGAAATCTATTACTTATCCCATCCATAAGTTCCTTAAGTTTCCCCATGATGGACAAATTATCATGATAAAAAATAGTCTCTATCAGCTTTTAATGAGTCATGGAAACTTTGACCTTAAATTATTTTGGCCTAAAATTTCTCAACCTTTTGAACCTTTCCAAGATCATTTCTTTATATCTTACCAAAAATGAAAAGACAAATTAATTTCAAAATTCATTGACCCTACGATGTCTCATCTCCTTGTCTTGGACCTAGAATCCTTCCCACACCTTTCATTCCTACTATTTATGCTTTTGTTCCAAATCCTATATCATATAAAGATTCAATGTCCTCCATCTCTTGACCTAGTAAGGTTCCTTTTTTTCCTCCTATAAAGGAGGCCATGTTGATTGATCCCAAACCTTCCCAAACATCAAGAAAAACAAAATGCAACTGATGTACTCTTTATCATTGTTGTAGACATTGTGCTAGGGACCATGTTATTTGTACCAAAACTATTTACTCCCATAAGAAATGTCATAATGAATTGAATCTTTGTGACCAACCTATGCATATCCCTAGGGAGGAAATTAAACTTTTAAAAAAAAATTGTCTAGAAATGATGGTTATTATTTTGCATCAAGGATCCTATTATGATTAATGTATATGATGAAGATACTCTTGATGATACTAATGTTGAACATGAAAATTATTTTTCTTATTATTATTTTCATGATATATACGAGGTTATTGAAATTAATCATGAATTACATTCCAGATTTTCCAAAGAATTATCTTTCACTCCTTGTGACAAACAAAGTCACTCATCATTAGAGCATGGTCCTTGTTAGGAACTTATAGTAGCTTCATCTACCATGCTCCACATTGCTCCTCTAGCATGTTTTCCACCTTCTATAAACAATATTTAATAAGAAGGGTTGGTAGAGGATACACTTGAATAGATCCTCTTGTATGTTGGATTCTTTTATGTGTTTGTTTGTTCAAAATTTACTTCCCATGTGATGTGATACTTATCTATTATATGTTATTATTATATTTATTTAAATGACCCTTGTTTATCTATTGGTGCAAGGAAAAAAAGAGTTCAAACCTATTGTGACATTCCTATATCTCTATTTCATTTCTTCTATATGTCGTACATATGTTATGTCATGTATGTTTTATTGTCGTAAAAGTACCTTTGTGTTGTCAACTTGGAAATGATGCAAAGTGGTAGCAACCATCTATCATTTTGGTATTTGTGATGTTGACCCAAAAATACTTTTGTTCTTATATCCTATGTATTATTCTTCCATTGTTCTCATAGTTCTACTACCTTTAGGAGATGATGTCAATTCATTATGATTATTCTTGATATACATAAGTTATCACATATTCATATTGACCCTAGAGTTAACAGACCCCTTATGTGCTATTTTTTCATGTATTTTATTTCTATTGATTTGTTCTTGTCTGGGGGTATATCGTAGTAGAAATGTGCTTGTTATTTGGATGCATGTATGCTACCTTAAAGCTATTGCTACCGTTAAGGCACAAATAATTTATTTAATGTGGAGACATACACTCTACTCTTTTTCACATATTATTCATACACCACAAATCCAATTTTGCAATCATTTTATTTTAGATTACTTATCAAACACTACCTTTTGCTTCGCAATATCCCATTAGTGGATTTCTTTGGAGACAATACTTTCCTTGGGGTAATCCTTTTGTACCATATTTTATTAACATGATTCCTTTGGAAACAACATTTTTCCTTGGGGCAATCCTATATGTGGCAGATTTATTTGCATACATTTATTTTCTTGGTTATCCTTGAGATGAGTTGACTAGGATAAAATATCTTGCTATACCATCAACTCCATTTTTTATATCTCTCTTTCTCTACATGGCCCAAAAAAAGTTTAACATTAATAGACTAGTTTGGTCATGTTCTTTTTATCTCTTTATATGTATGTTTCTTTTGTCTTGGTTTTATATTCATGATAAGGACCTAAGTAATTTGGGGGCTTGGTGCATTCCTTGTCTCTTTAACCTTGACAAGAGCTCTTTCTTATTATTACATCTACTATAACATGAGTATGAAGCAAGTTTATACAACCACTAAAGTGGGGGTTAAATATAGTGTCCTAAATTCTAAGTAGTACAATTTTGGTCCTTTGTTAGGCCCCATTTTAGTGTCCAAGGATTTCATGCATCATTAGCCTTTTTTCTATGCATTTAATTAATTAATATTTGAGTATTTACCCTTTATTAAATTAATTTACATTATGGGCCCTTAAGTTTAGGTGTGCCCTCTTTAATTATCTTGAGATCATGTATCACCTCTTGCATATATAGGCCTTATTTCAATTTGGGTTGCCTTTTGTTTTTATTTTTAATTCAAACCTTGCTTCTATGTTCATTTTGGGTATCCCCATACCCACATTGACTCGTGATTTAATTTTCAGCCCTGATTGGTTGGAACTAGGTGCCTCATAAGGCATGAGCCCCAAACCTTAGGAGGCACCCCATTTTTCTTAAAGGTTGCCAAAATTTAAATTAGAGAAAGGTCTTGGGTTTTTATCAGTATACTCAAATCCTCATTTATCCTCTTCGACTTTTGAGCCCAATTTTTCTTTGAAGAAGTATAAAAGAAATGTTACCTCCCTTATTTTGGCAACCACTATCCAATTATCAATCCATTAATTCAACTAAGTAATCATATCCAACCATTCAATACATCAATCAAGACATTAAGGCATCAAGGCAATATATTCACATGCATATTTGTCAAGCATGGAAAACAAAGAGTAAAGTCTAGATCCAAGCATAAGTGAAGGCATCCATGATCTTTCTTTCCTAGATCCAAGGTCAAGACAACATTTACAACTCTTACAAGAACCCTCATGAGAAATTTAATACTTATGAAGCTATTGTTAGTAATAACTGAGAGGGAGGGTGAATCAGTGGCCTCAAAAATTTATCATTTAAACTTTAATCCACCAATCAATACACCTCAAATTATTAAGTCCCTACAAGATGCATGCCTTGAAATACTTGAAATAATTAACTATCTGTCAGTTTACCTTGTCTGACCTTATTCTCCTTGATTACCGATAATCAGTAAAACTTATTTACCGATACTCAGTAAATATGTAGAGTATACCAATCAATATAGAAATGCATATGTGAAATGTAAAACAATAAAGTAATAAACCATACACACATAACACATGAATTTTAAAGTGGAAACCCTGTTAAGGGAAAAAACCACTGGGACCGGTACCCTAAATTTTTACTCTTCTGAAGTGAGCCCTGTTAGGAGCCAACCCTATTAAAGGTTACAAACATACTGTTAAGTGCAACCTTGTTAGAGGATTTTGTACATATAGGTTGTCACTTAGTATCTGGCATCTATTTTTCTACCATCCTTAAATCAGCCTCCTTCTTAGACTGTCAATAGGCTTTAGGCAAATCTTGCTACCATCCTTGAATCAACCTTCTTCTTAGGCTGTCAATAGGCTTTATGAAAATTCAATGCTACTTTCATGAATCAACCTTTTTGGAAATATGTTAGGATATACCTCAATTATAGAAGACTATTAAGTCCTACTCTATTAAGATACTTGATGCTTCAATGGTTAAACTGAAACACTATGACTTGTTTCTAATGCAACTTTGAATTGTAGATTTTTAGATCTATTTAAGTACAATACCTCTCTGATCAATGTATCAATTCAATTCCTTTTGCTCCTCACTTTCTGCTCTATGATGTTGTGCTTCATTGTTCATCGATGTCTGCAAAATTCTTTATCTCTCCCTCAGCTTGATTGATTAGGACTGTATGAAGTTTATCCTTCACCAGTTTCTCTTCAGCATCCTCTTTCTATTCACTCCCCTTCCGTGTATCTGATGGCTTACAGAAATGAATTATGCTTGTCTCTTATATAGACATGATATTCCTTAATTCATGATTCTTGGCGTGAAAAACAATCCAACCAATTTGATTTACGGTTTTAACTCCTGATTTATCTCGTAGTTATCTTCTTGCCAACTGTATAAATCTTCTTTAAATCAATTACTTAACTATGATCGAATAAAAAAAATAAAACAACCAGTTAAGTCTATCCTTAAGCTCTATCAGCTAGATATTTTGTCATTTTCTAAACTCTCTATTCTGTCAGTCAATTATGCAGTTCATCGTCGGTGACAACTGCCAGTTCCATTGGTGTAACTCCAGTTAGCTTCGAGATCTTTGTCCGTTGGGCAACTTTGTTTTCAGTTTGTTCGACATCCTGTGATTCTGCTTCGTTAGGCAACACTGTCTTCTGCTCGTCGGGTATCACTGTGACCTTTTTCTTTGTCTTTACCG
>MU226257.1:1113316-1150062 GCA_018584345.1 Thuja plicata
TCTGAAGTCTTTGGCATTATGTGCATGACCGTATAGATGATATCAAGTTGACATCAATGACAATACAAACCATTAACTGATTTAATGTTTTGCATCATCTTCAACTTAACATTATCAAACATTCAATCAGTTACATGTCATCAGGTATAATATTTTATAGAGCCTCTACTACTAATAGAACAATTTTCCTTTTATGAAACTTTCATTTAATTTTAAGGTTAATTCATAAATAGGGGTTTTACCAAGGCAAACCCCTTTTCCCCCAAAAAAAACCATTTTCTATGTGTAAGAGATAGGTGGTACAGTTGTAGAAAAAGCTACAAGTAGATCAAAAAAGAGTTATAGGTAGCAGAAGTTTCATGAGAAGTTGTTGGGTCTCAAGCACCTCTCAGGGCGTCTAGCAAGTTTTTTCACCTCTCTCCTGTCATTCTAGACTGAAATTTGGATCACAAGTTATTCACTATTTAGGATTTTAAGCTCTAGTATTGGAATCAAGTTTATATCCTATGATATGTCTATATACACATTTATCTCATTCTTTCCCTACATCTTGCATTCTTCACTTTCCATTTTCCATATACATTGTGAGAACACTATTAAAAACATCATTAAAATAAATAAAAATTAATAATGGGGGGGACCTAGTCCCATGGACTAGTAGCATTATCACTGCATTTTGATTTATCACACTCAAAATTTCCTAGAGGAGTCACTATAGTCTCTAGGTCCACTATGACTTCCCATCTATTGATCTATATCTTTCTCTTCTGAGTAGCTGGATAGATCAAGCTTGGAAATCTTCCTCTCAACCATGTAGTAGTGGAGAAGATCAAGTTCTTCTTTTTTCAACTCATTTTTCCCATAAGGGAAAAAGTAGGCAAATTTTAATATTTTTCTTGTAGATCAAGGTAACTCCCTCTTTCAATAAAATTATGAATCTATCTTTGGGGATCTCCAAAGCTACTGAAACATGTCTGGTGATTTGATGAACTCAATAAGGTTCCTTCCTTTGCACTAAAAAAAACTCCTCATTCCTCTTCTTCCATAAGTACCAAAAATTTTAATTGGTTAAAACATGAAGAAAAAAAATTGGAGGGTCACATTAAATGTTGCACAATAACCAACATGATTTTTTTGACAAATAAAAGCCAAAATTATCTTTCCAATCCATAGGATAATCAAACATAAAAAAACCAAATAGAAATAGCAAATTTTTAGTAAAAAAAGAGATGCTCATAAGTTTTAGGTAGGTTACAAAATTCAAAAAATCTAGCAAACATCCCACAAGACAACAAGACACAATAAACAATAATTTTTTTAAGGATAAAAAGTCATCTGAAGCTAATTTTCTTTGGTTCAATAAGTCTAAGCCAGAGGTGGTTAAGATTTTATACCATCTAGAATCTAGCCAGGTTAAGTTCCAAACCATATTAATCCAAGTATAGACATCACCTGAGCCAACAAGCATAATGTATACCTTGTTAATTGAGACATAATTGAAATGTGTATCATCTTGCCACATAGTGTTATTGAGCAACTTTGAGTCACATAAAGCTCTCCCAACTTATCCCCCAGGTAGAGATTTCTTGGTCATTGAATTTGTTCTTTTTTAAGTAAAAGGTAATTTATATTTCATTCTCAATTTCTCCCAAGGCCCAAGATTTTCATTAGCAACAATGTCCTACAGTCCCAACGTTTAGCAGAACAACCTAAGTCAACATGTTATTTGAGACCACATTCCACCAGAGATATATATTTCCAACACACTACTAAAGAGAACTACTTACTACTAACCCATTAAGAATCAAGTGTTTGACTCGTGTTTAATATTTCCATAAGGAGGCAAAGGCCATTATGCCATAATCTCTAAACTCTAACTATCCAAAGAGGATATCACACATGTGAAGATGACTTCAATGATTTTTTTTTTGTTTAGTTTAGATAACACTAAGATATTCTTGATCAAAAATTCATAGGGCTAATTGTTGTTGTGGGTCCACAACACACACCCCATTTTTATGGTCCTCTGACCATGGGGAACCCCCTTCATTTTTTTTGTCTTTTGGCCTTTTGTCATGTTCACCCCTCAAAGAAATCAAGTCAACCACCATAGATGATTGTTGAAACCAAGTCAAAGGAAGGGAGAACCCTTTTTCGGCCTTTCGGAGGACTTAGGTCCTCTGAAATTCTGAAATGACTGAAAGGCCGAAGACCCGACCTTTTGGTGTTTTCAGACTCTGAAAACACCGAAAGCCTGAAGGCTTGGTTCTCCTTTGACATTTTTGGCCTTTCAGGGTTTGAAAGTTCCAAAACCACTGACGTTAGCCCACGGGTTATAAATAGGAAGCCTTCAATTTCTAAATCACTTTGCATTTTTTGTTCTCCTGCCCGCGATCCCATCTGCTTCTCCTCGCCAACCGCTTCCACCTCCGAGCCACCTAGTTGTCCTCCCTCTGCTCATTCATTCAAGGTAAGTTCTCCTCACTCTCCTTCGCTTCATGTTTTCATTCTAGGTATAGGGTTTTTGTGTCTTCATGCCTAGTGCTTGTCCAGCCAAGGGCACTTCATTTTTTTTTTGCTTCATCGGGCCTTTGTCCCTTCGTTTGTCAACAGGGACGTCCCTCCCTTTCGGCCCTAGGGCTTCTTAGTTTCATTTTGGTCTTAGGTTTAGGGTTTTTTGTTTTTTCAGTCGCGGTCCTTGCCACAGGTTTTCATCCTCTGAAAGGCCAAAAATGGATCTTCTCACCCTCGCTAAGTGTCATTTCAGACTTTTCAGCCTTTCGAAGATTCGAAAGGTCCAAAATATTGAAAGATCTGAAAAGGCCAAAAGCGAAACCTTCATTTAGACTTTCAGAGGTCTCCATCACTATCAGACATTCGGTGTTCCTAAGCAACCACCTCTTAGTTTCAGACCCCAAAAGTCCCAACAGACTTTGTCCTTCCAATGGACCTTTTCGCGCTTTCAGACTTTTCAACCTCCAAAATAAGTTTTGGTGACTGAAACCCCGAAAGGCCCGAAAGTGCAAAAACTTACACTTAGCTATTTATTCATCTCTCTTTACTTACTTTCATAGTTTAAATCATTTTTTCCTATTCAATAAGCTACTGATATTTGTCTTTTCTTATAGGAATGACTGAACCAAAGATAGCCTCCCTAATGAAGTATCAATACAAGGGGAATCCCCCTAGCTCAAAGGTGGGAAACAAGCATAGTGAGATAACTAACACCAACATCAGGAATGTGGATTGGAATGAATTATTGACTCAGTGCTCCCAACCAGTAAACAGATCTAAGGATTGCACTTCATTGGTCCTATCCGGGCTAGTGAATGCCGCCGCACACCCAGTGGTTGTTTCATCTTTGGAATTGATCATCACCCTAGCTCATCACTATGATTCATACAAGAGGGTGGTAGTAAACTCAGAGGATCAGGTGGTATTGGACATTAGGCCAGATGTCATTGAGGACATCTTTCACCTCCACAAAGGCATAGACAATTTCTATGACTTCTACATTGAAAAGGGGACCAAGTGGTTTGGCAACAGGGAGCAAGCTATACACGAGATGATGAACAAAGAATACCTCAAGCAACCGCTTCCTAAGAACAAATTGGACAAGATAGACCTCTGAAGAGGCTATATGAAGGATAACATCTAGGTAGCTATAATAATGATAAGTCGGGAGTATGGGTTGCCACAATCCACTCAACTAGAGCACTCGATGATCCTGCTGATAGACAGGATCAGGGAACGGAAGGCAAGATTCGACTGGGGCACTATTATTAGTGACAACTTGGATGAGCAATTGACAGCAGTCAGGCATAACCCCAAGTTTTACATGAGTACTTACGTGGTGTATCTACTAGCTGCACGGGCAAATTATCCGAGCCTCACCAAGAGGGGAAGTCTAAATGACCCAAATGCATGGCCCCACCTTGTATATCTACAACTGGTATATCCGATCTATTGAGGGTGACTTTGCTAAAAGGATGTCAGAAGAAGCTGTTGCTAAGGTAAGGGCCATAGGGGCCTATTTTATCCAATTTAGGACATTAACATACATCAGGATAGCTGGGTAAACCTTACTACCAAAGAAGCTACACAAGTACCCATCCGACTGGATAATCACATTGGAGATGACCAGGCAGCTCGCGGATGCATATGAGCACATAAAGCATAAGAAGAAGCACTGTTGGGACTTTCCCATCTCTTTGGAACTGTATACACTACAAGACATGAAGGTTTGCAAATCATTGGCTTTTGAATGGGATGGTTGTCCCTTATAGTTTTACAATACAGTGTGAGCACGCTTTGATCCCATAGGTACTTACAGCCACATCATCGGAAAATTCTACATACATGAGCCACATCTGGAGGATCACTGGATAAACTGCATAGATGATCATGAGGTCAGGATCTGAGATTATTATAGAATGAACCTCGCTTTGGAAAAAGAGGTATTGAAGGTTCCTATTTCCTCAAAGGTTTGGGAATGTGATTCCGAAGAGGTCTTAGAGGACATTTACACTAAAGAAAAGGTATACGACCAGCCAATCATGAACCCAAAGGTGGACAAGCATGAAAATAATGACATAGACTTCTGGGCAAGGCATGTGATAAAGACCACCATAGCTTTGATCAAGAAGCCACACAAAATGAGTCCAATCCCGATAAAGACATTGATGGAGCCCTTAAGGAAGGTAGAAAAATAGTGAGGGGAGAAATCAATAGCTCCTAAGTACAAGAAATCTCCCCTTCAAAAGCCTAGAACTGTGTATGGTCATGAATGACTAGTTGAATATGGCTCTAATCCAAGGCCCAAGAAAACTAGAATGACAGGCCAGATTAACCCACCAGCGGGGTCATCGCAAACCCCAATCAGGAGAAGGCCCATCTACCTCTGGCCAATCTTCCCCCACCGCTGAGAAGAAAACCTATAAGAGGAAGAAGAGTTCTGAATCTTCATGGTTAGAAACTATACAAGAAGAGCTTGAGGAAGAGGACACAGGTGAGCCCTTAGTCCAGAAGACCAGGTTGAAAAAGAGGAGAGAAAAGGAGACTACTAAGAAACATAAAGAGGATCCCAAAGAATAGGATAATCCTTTGGATGCATTAGGATCGGATGATTTTATGCTTTCTGATTTTGAAGGAATTGAATGCTTTTCATATCATGGCCAAGATACACACACTGGGGAACCACCACTCATACAACCCCAGGTAGCCCTCACTCCACCACCGGTCCAGTTCACCAATCCTTCGGTGAATGTTTCTATTCCACCAATAAGCTCCCATTCTGCTCCAGGGGCTAAAACCCAAGACAGTGGGGTAACTCAAAGTTTAGCAACAATCGGTGTAGTTGGAGGGAGTTATGTTTTCACTCCACCACCTCATATACTTACTCCACAAACTTCTCTACCACCTCACATACCTACTAAACCAGTTTCCCTACCAACTCCAACACCTACTCCTACACCACTCCGCCTCTGTCTACTACCACCATCTCCTCATCTCCCACTCCAATCATACCAACACTTGTTCCCTCAACATCAATCCCTCCAACATGTGCCACTCAAGTTTCTAGAGAAGCCATGAGTGTTAAAGACACACCACCTTTCTAGACCATGCTGGAGGCCATAACCGGTCTAAAGGCAAAGGTATCAATTGACACTTGTGATGAAGAAGCCCAAGACAAAGAAGGGGGTAATGTGGTAACTGAATGAGGAGAGGTAGAAGGTGAGAGAGAAGAAGGGGAAATGGATGTAGATATTGGAGGGGAAAGAATGAAAGAAGGAGTGAATGAATAGGAAAGAGGGCAAGAGAAGGGATCAGAGAAAGAAATAATGCTAGAAGTGCAATGCCTAACTTCAGTCCTCCAGGTTGCACCATATCAACCTGTAACTACATCCGAAAAACCTAATTGGTTTACCAAGGAGATAGAACCCCAGAAGAGAACCTACACCAATGAATTGGATGGGGAAGATACAAGTATGACATCTGTGAGACAGGATTTCCACCAGGCAAAAACCAATGCACCTGCAAGGATCATGTCGTATGTAACTCAGGACACCGGGGGTCATTGGAAAGCCCAGATAGCTATCCCACCCTCGAGCACTGCTTAGAAAATAGTCTCACCAGAAGGCTATACATTTAGGGAGGTGGATCTAGGTGAACCTACCAGAGAAGGGAGCAAGACCCTAGCAGCTTTAGGGCTGAAGCATGCTCTGGGGTTCATGAATAAAGATGAAGAAACCATCAAAGCTTTAACAGACCAAAATGAAGCATTAAAAGGGTTCATCCAAAAGATGGTGGGTCCTATTGACCCAAATTGTTCAAAGGCTTCATTACAGGCCATGCTTGATAAAAGGGCTACACCAAATTTGTCGGCACGATTGACTCCCTCTTTCATCCAGGCGAGTGTCGATTGGATAAATGACTTCGAACAGTTTGGGGAGAAGGCAATTCCATCGATATTTAGGTCATACCGGACCATATTGGTTGAAGTTAATTCACTCATTGAATTGGTGGAAGATGATGGGGGTATGGATGTAGAGGTGGTTAAGTGGCAAGCATCTCTCCAAGAATTGGAGATAATTCAAAAACAACATTTCCAAATTTTGGTGAAAGTCTATGAGGGCAAAGAATTGGACAAATTTGAGACCTGGATTGAACAAATGACCAAAATAATTAAGGCCTACAAGAACCACCAGGCACTTATAGATGAAAAGTGGGAGGAGGTAATAAAATGGATCGAAGATATAGATACCTTCTTCACAAGGGTCAGCCTCAACGTCTATCGGGATGAGAACAAACAGGCTCTACATCCTTCCAAAGAGGTGGTCCAACAGTTCAAGGACATTCTGGCCAGAGTTAGTACCAAGGACGCCCTACAACAACTATTTTACATGAAAGAAGAAATACAAAGAATGTTACAGCATGAAGAAGAGATCACGTTCTTCACTTCTGAATTGACTATCTTCAGAAAGAAGCAAGAGCGAAGGGTCACTAAGATAAGAAGAAAAGAGATCAATTTTGAAGAAGTCCAGGAGATAGTGCAGAGGCTCCGGGCAGCTCACCCAGAGGTCTTCACTAGATAAAGCTCCAAGGTTTAATTACCAAGTAGACGGGGAAAGATTTTCAACACTTGGCCAAAATTATGCCAAGGAAGAGTTTTCGGCCTTTTTGGCCTCCGACATTTTGGCATTTCAGCCCCGAAATCAAGTACATTTTTTTGGCCTTTCGGCCTTCAAAGATTTCGGCCTTTCGGCCTCTTCAGACTTTTTTGGCCTTTCAGCCCATGACAAGTCCAAAGTTTTGGGACCTCCAAGTTTGCAGATTTTGAGAAGTACTTGGGAAATTTTAAAAGCATTAAATTTTCGGGGTAGAGGTCGGGATCTGAAAAATCGGAGGTTTCCAGTGAGGTCACTTTTTTTGAACACCAATTAGACTCCAGATCAGATTAATGGACAACTTGAGTTTGTTTTGGGAAGACTAAAGGTTTCCTATCAGTCCCCACCGCCAGAAATAGTTCCAGATGAAGAATCCAAGAAGGACCACCAGAATCAAGAAGAAGACTCCCAGTTCACAAAAGGAACTCACCTCCTTTCTCTCTCTCTTCTTTGGTGGATTTTGCCCTCTTTGCATGAGAAAATGGATTGTAAATGGATTTAAGAATCCATGCAATTTATATAGTATCAGTTAGCAATAGTTTCCCTTCAATAAAGTTCTAGTTTTAACCTTTGTTCTCTAGCTTAAACTCTCTGATTCCCTAACTTTGAAAATCAAAGTTGTAGATCAAAATCCTATATATTGTAATCAAAAAGCAATGTAAAAGGGCCGACTTCTTAATACAATAAAGATCTACATTGGGTGCTTCATTCATGGTGTGTGAATTACTGCTATCTATGCGAATCTATTGAATGTATGCTTGCATTATTCTTTACTTTCAGAGAGCCCTTTGTGTTGTTGTGTTTCGAATTCGTGCTACTTTTAGTTGGAGTTTGTTGTTGTTTATCTACCTTGCTATGACAAATGCGTGGAAGAGATCATCTTTGGGCTTAATGATAAATCTGTCTCATGGGTGCGCACATCTTGGTGGCATCACGATTTGATAGATTTTGAATATCTTGCACGAGTAAATACGTCTTCTCTCCAAATGCTTTGCATCTGTGAAGTAGTGAATTGTGACTTGGTATGATTTATGCTTCGTGGGTTGTTCCAAATCTCTCCAGCATTCAATTCGCAAGGAAGGGTTTACAGTGATTTATGTCCTTAGGATTCCACCTTTTTTACAATTCATTGCATTTCTTGTTACCCTTATCTCTTTAAATTCTATTTTAAATTTTGAAAACCACTATCTCACAAAAATATAAAGTTACCATACCCATACTTGTTAAAACAAAAAATACCAAAAAAAGAGAACTAACAATATTTTACAGTTTGCTATCTTGAACATACCAGCAAAGGCTTCCTCGTGAACAATCACATTTATTTTCAACTGAGTAACCAAGCAAGTTGTGACCCGACCCTGGAGAACCTTGGGAATAACTCGGTTATTATTTCAAGAGAGGAAATCGAATCTCAAGATCCTAGCAAGTTGGCTTGTGTTGAAACAATGCTCAAGAGAAGTGGTGCTAGATGGAGGGCCTCAAGACCCAAAAGCTGGATAATATTGGATCTTTCTCTCCAGAGAGATTCAAGCGTGTGCTTAGATCATCTCCGAAAAGAGGCAAGTTCCTCAAACTCATTCACCACCGAAGGGCTCGTAGCGACAAGGGAAAAGAAAAAGGTGAATCTTCCCATCACCTTGCTGCACCTCGGGATCCTCTTGGATAGCAATCACACATTGCTGCCCCAACTACTACCTCAACCATCAATCAAAATCAGAACTTTCCAAATCAACATTTGTAGCAACCTCGTCCAATGGCCTTTTTCGCTAACGCAACAAGCTCACCCTTGAACTTTGTTGGGCAGCTCCATGAGTTACCCAAAAATCCAAAGAATTTTTTTACACGATTCATAAATGGAAAATCTAGGACAGTGGAAGAACACATTCACGCCTTCAAAGAAATTTGCAACCGCAAAGAAATTGCCCACCAAGACGTCGTATGTCATCTATTCCCATACACTTTGGGAGATTTTGCATACAACTGGTACCTAAATTTTCCACAAGGGTCCATCTCAGTATGGAATGACTTCGAAACCAAATTCCTTAATCAATTCAAATTATATGTCAACCTGGCGGCGACACATCACCAGTTCATAACCATGAGGAAAGACCCTAAGGAGCCCATTGCTATGTTTAATCATCATTTTCACAAAATGCATCAAAATTTGGAAGCTCCTTACACTATAACAGATGAGGTTGTCATACAAGTATACTTAAAGGCTTTAGATCCATTTACCTCGATTTTTCTAAGAAGACTTCCCCCAGCAGATAGAGATACAATTGAAAAGGTGTACAATGAAGCCATCACTTTCACTCAGCAAATGGACCCACAAGAAGGAAGCTATGTGGCTGTGCCCATCATGAGTAATCTTGTGGTCCCACACCCATTTGCAGTGATTAATCAAGCCTTGGCCAACCACTTGCCTATGCTAAATCATATACTGGCACAGCCATGTACAACCGTGCCTCCACCCATTACTTATCCAGGCTACAAAGCCCATAAAATGACATTCATAGAATAGAGGGTTGTACCAAAAAATGAGTGGGATGCTCTCATGGCTTCTGAGTTGGATGCCGTAAAGAAGACCTTATCACAACTCACTAGCGAAGTTACAAGAATGAAGCTAAACCCACCCCAAAATCAGGGTGGATACCAACGAGCGTCTGCTGGTCCAAATACATACTCTTAGAATCCAAACAGGGATTTTAATGCATACATCAACAACTACACACAGAAGAAATCATTTGGGCAGCAAAGACCAAATCAGCCATGGAACACTAGACCAAATAATGGCAGCATCCCAGCAGATGATGCCAATACTTATGAGGCTTCAGAGGCCAATTTTGTTGGGGCTCCAACTAAGCATCAAGACAATAATGGATATATGAACAACTCCCAAGACCACTACACCCAGAATCCAGAGGGGGCCCCGGTGCAATTCAATGCTATGGTGTTCGATTCCTATGAGTCTGGAAGGGAAGGAGGCTCAGAAGCTTATACGGGAGAAGATGAGTTCATGTTCCCTTTTTAGAGAGAAAATGAGCCTGAATATTTTGAGGTGCACGCCTTCCAAAATGATCAGCAAAACTCATATAACCTTCAGAGTAGAAAGGAACCCCTCATCGATGGCATACCTCCAGGAAAGCAACTAACTCCACCAGATCCTCAGGCTAGTAACAATCCCATACCTCCAAAGGGCCCAAATGCCCCCACACCTCCTATGACAAGTACATATGCTGGCTACCGAGGGACAGCCTGGTCAAATGACAAATACAGTGCAGTAGATGAACTCAAGAAAACTAAGGCGAACATCTCTATGTTTGAAATATTGCAGGGCTGCCCATCTTAAAGGGAAGCCCTTTTAAGATCCCTAGATCATTCAAAACCTGGCCCGTCGACCAACAGCACCCGAGTGCCTACGTCTAGTGTCAAAATGTCTGAGGCGTTCCCCACAGTATTCACGGATAGGAAGGAAGTCCCACCATTCCTACTCAGCCTGCGGATGTTTTGAAAAAACCTACATAATTGCCTAATTGATTCAGGATCCTCATGCAACGTTAAGCCCCTATCAATTTGCCAGAAGTTGGGGATGGTGCCCCAAATAATGAACCGGGTGGTCATACAATTGGACAAGACCGAGGTCAAAGTAATTGGTGTACTCAAAGATGTGCACATTCAACTAGTCACGGATCCCAGGATACAAGAGCGCATTGATGTGCGCATAGTAGACATACCTGAGACTTATGGGATGTTGCTAAGTCGAGAATGGACTAAGTGCTTAAGAGGATGGCTCTCTATAGATTTCACCCAGCTTTGGCTACCTTGGAGAGGTTTGAATAACCAGATCAAGATAGATGTAGAGCCAAAGCTGAAGAGGATGATCACTGAATATAATGCCCCAAATGAAGTCTTGTTCACTCAAACTGATTTGGGCACTTATTGATTAGATGACATTTTCATGTTTCAAATTCAAGAAGGCGAAGAATTAGATCATAGTCCCATCCAAGGCCTCCTAGACCTGAAGAAGGATGATGACATCTTCCAAAGTTTCATCAATAGCACAACAACTAGCCTACGACATCTAGGCCAAGACGCAGATCCCAACATCTTATTGCTACCTGGATACTGCCGATTACATCAGGCTAGTCATTCTGAATTTATATGCCCCAGTTCTCAAGAAGCACTATCACAAGTATTGGCTCAAATTTCCTGACCAAGTAAGCTACCAGAAGAACTGACAATAAAAGAGGATGTACTTGGGATAGAAGACAGGAACAACATCACACCAGGTATGGATAGCCTAGTCCTTGCAAACAGTCTGCCTCAAGATCAAGACAGTGGGCCAGATCCTGAAGATAGAAGCCTTGCCCTGAACATGCTTAGTGACTGGAGTACCTCAGATGATGGAGCATGTCCCCCTTACAAGGGAATACTGGAAGATAAAGGCGATAAAGACAATGAACTCCCCAAACCTAGGCATACTCAAAATACAGGAGAATCAACTTCTTCTGACAACGGTGGAGAAAGAAGCCAAAAACCAAGAACCAAGGGTTTTTCTAAGAAAATCTTGACCAAACCTAGCCCTACTAAACCACCTCAGATATGGAAACTGTGCTTTGATGGTTCCAAGTGTAAACAAGGAGCAAGTGTAGGAATTGAATTGATAAATCCGAGGGGTAAGTATTTCTATGCTGCTTATAGATTACAGTTTCTTTGCACCAACAATGTTGCAGAATATGAAGTGCTGGTTCGCGGACTTCTCCTAGCTCACGAGAAGGGAGTTAAAATCCTGATGGTGGAGGGAGACTCACAGTTGGTTGTCAATCAAATCCTTAGTCAGTATACTTGCAATGATAAGAGACTCTCAACATACCAAAATAGGGTATGGGATCTAATCAATGACTTTGACACTTTCAACATCAAAACCATCCCAAGAAGAAAGAATATTTTTGCTAACGCATTGGTTGTTTCAGCCAGTTCATTACATCCAATGGAGAAATCCAAACTAAAGAAATTCTCGATTGATCTTGTCGCAGCCCCTGCCATTCCAGATAATGTCACCAACTTTCAAGTCTTCCAAGATGACCATCATATCTTAGAGTTTATCATGTGCACCGGCGTGTTCAAGAATTAGATCATAAACGAGGAGAATGGTGAGGAGATAGTTGAACCTGAAGAGCCTGATGATCACAGCATCATAAACCTGAAGACCAATGCCATACCCAAGGGAATGGTATAACTAGAGAGAATCTTTGAGAGCGATAAGACTGCCATAAGAAGATGCCCCGACATAACACCTGGTGGCAAAGAATGTGACACCTACAACCTGGGCACGAAAGAAGAACCGAGAGAATTCCACATCAGAAAGGTGGGAACCAAGGAAGAAAAGGAGAAAATGGTCCAGCTTCTCACTGAATATCGAGATGTCATAGCATGGAGTTATGAAGAATTAAAGACATATGACACCTCGTTCATAGTGCACAACATCCCTTTGAAGCCGTATTCTAAACCTTTCAGACAACAACAGAGACCCATGAATCCCACTATGGAGCCCTTAATCCAAAAGGAAGTCCAAAAGCTGCTCGACACCAGGATCATCTTCCTGATTCGACATTCTACATGGGTTGCAAACCTAGTACCTATAAGGAAGAAGACTGTAGAAATCAGGCTATGTGTAGACTTCTGGAACCTCAACAAGTCCTCTCAAAAGGATAATTATCCACTCCCATCTCTAGACGAAGTGTTGCAAAAATTTTAATGGATCCCAAATGATGTCATTCCTGGATGGCTACTCTAGGTACAATCAGGTGATGGTACAGGAAGAGGACGGGCTGAAAATGACATTCACCACTAAATGGGGAACTTTCACCTATCGACGGATGCCTTTTGGGCTGATTAATGCTAGAGCCACCTTCCAGAGAGAAATGGACATAGCATTCAAAGGATTAGTTGGAAGGTGCATTATCATCTACATGGATGATCTCACAGTCTACTCAAAATTAAGAGCTGACCACATAAGGGACCTCAAAAAATGCCTCCAGAGGTGCAGGGAATTTGGGATCTCCCTCAACCCCAAGAAATACGTGTTCGGGGTAACTAAAGGAAAGCTCTTGGGGCATATCATCTCCAAAAAGGGGATATTTATTGACCCTGAAAGGGTGGAGGTGATCCTAAAATTGACACCACCTCATAGCCGCAAGGAACTAAAATCTTTCTTCAGAAAGATCAACTTTGCCAGGAAATTCATTAGTGGCTTCGCAGAAATAGTGAAACCATTGAACGACATGCTCAAGAAAGATTCCAAGATTGAATGGGCTCTCCTAGCCAAGAAGTCTTTTGAAGAGATTAAGAATGCCATTGCCATGGCACCAGTCCTAGCCAGTCCTGACTACACTATCCCTTTCAAGGTCTACTCTTTCATGTTAGAACACTCATGCACAGGCATTCTCATGCAGAAGAAGAATAGCGAAGACGAAAGGCCCATTGCCTTTATGAGTTTCCCTTTCAAGGATGCTGAGCTCAGATACCCAAACCTAGATAAGTAGTCATTTTCTCTCATCAAGGCGGTGAACAAATTCAAGCATTATATTTTAAGGAGTAAAGTCATTGGGATAGTTCCAGATGCGGCAGTTAAATCCCTCCTGATGCAGAATGAGTTGGGAGAATGGAGAGGAAAATGGATGGCAATTCTCCAAGAGTTTGACCTAGAAATCCAATCAATGAAATTGGTAAGAGGCCAGGGCCTGACAAAGCTAATCTATGAGTTTGAAAAAGGTCTGGTCTGCCAAACATACACCGACCAAGGCGTGATCACGGATGTATGGTACCAAGACATAGTGTATTATCTGTTGCAGAATCGCTGCCCTGAAGAAATGAATAGTTTTTGGAGAAGAGCTTTAAAGATCAAAAGAAGCTCTTACATGCTAAGGAGGGGACAATTCTACAAACGCAATTACGAGGGTTTGTACTTAAGGTGTTTGGATAGAACGGAGGCAAAATAGATACTAGTGGACTTTCATGACAAATACAGAATAGGACATGGATCGGCGGAGGCCACTACCTACAATATTTAAAGATACCAGCGATCGCATGAGATCCTACCACACTTGCCAAACTAGCGCAACTCGAGAGAGAAACCCAGTAATTCCCTTACAACCAGTCTATGAGGTATGCCCATTTGCCCAATGGGGCTTGGATTTTGTTGGAGTGATTAACACCCCTTCATTCGTAGGGTATAATTTTATTTTGATAGCTACTGACTATTGTACGCGCTGGATGGAGGCGCAAGCATTGAAGAATTGTACCACTTAGGTCATGACCAAATTCATGGAGGAGCGCATCATAACTAGGTTTTGGATGTCATTCTACCTGGTATGTGAAAATGCCCCCTCTTTCTCTTCAGCCTCTCTCACACAATGGGCCTTCAAAGACCAGGTAATCCTCAAATTCTCTTCAAATTACTATCCACAAGGCAATGGTGTAGCAGAGTCCACAAACAAAAATATGACAACAGTAATCAAACACCTCCTAGATGACAACCCCAGGGACTGGCACACACAGCTGAAATATGCTTTATGGATTGAATGTGTAAGGATCAAGAGTGCCCTGGGGACATCTCTATACCAACTAGTCTACGGCTTACAACCGGTCTTTCCTATGAACCTAAAGATCCCAATTATGAGATTCATGGATCTATATGTAGGGGAGGAAGATCGGGTACAAGTCAGACTCGTGAATCTCCTAAAACTAGAGGAGAAATGAACTTTGGCCCTGGAACATGTATCAAAGCATCAGGTTGTAGTCAAAAGGTGGTTCGACAAGAGAGCTACCATCAAAACCTTCAGGATCTCTAACCTTGTCCTCATGTGGGATAAGGCGAAAGAAAATCCAGGTAGCCACACCAAGTTCCAAAGACTGTGGACAAGCCCTTACAAGATATCAGATATCTTGGGGGAGATCACTTTTAGGATCAGCACATTGGACGGAGAGTTGACCCCATTTCCAGTCAATGGGCAATTTCTCAAACATTACTTTGGATCCTAAGTGGGACTGTCTTTTGTCTCTTGTACCATAGTCACTTTGGCATTTTTTTTCCCTTTTTTCTCTATTTTCCTCACCTTCGGTCCTTTCTTCCGCTCGTGTTTGTTCTTTTCTTTTGTCGCAGCTTGTTTTGTTGTTTCGGGTTAGTGTGTTTTGGATCTAGTCCAAGGTGTCCTGCAAGAGGAGCAGAGGTATTTCTTAGTCAAATTTCTCCAAGGATACATGCATCATAAGAGAACCTTCCCAAAAGACAAAGTAGTGATGATTATCATTGATAGACAAGGAGTTTGAAGTTGGGTCATCCTGATCACAAGACACATTAATGTACAACACCCGAGGGCATTGGTTTCTAAGGCGTTTGTCAGTTGTAGCCAGCCTGAGTGCATAGGTTCAGGTACCCACCGATCCCAGAACCCAAGTCTGAACTGAATGCGAAGGTAATAACAAAAGAAAGAAGAGCCCAAAAGGAAATCAAAAGAAACACTCAAAAGAAAAGTGCCCCAAAGAGGTCATGAGTGAAAAGTCTGGGCAACACTGCCTAATCATTGCTCAGACCAGAAAAAAGAAGAAGAAGAAGAAGAAGAAAAGAGGTTATGAACTTGAATGCATGGAACATACTAAACCTCCAAGGCTTGATACATCTCCAAGCAAATAGAAGGAACAAACTGATTTGTCAAAAGACGAAGCTCTCACAAAGAAAGTTATAGCCTAGCAGGCATAATGGACTTGGGTGATTATGACAACCTCTATTAGGGATATGAACGCCCAGCTAGTAGTAGAGCAAGGTTATACTTGGGACTCGGGGAAAACTTTGTTGAGGCTATGAATGCCTGACTTGCAGCAAAGCTCTTTTCGGGAAGCCTTGGTTTATTTGGCTAAAGTTGGAAATAGCTCGCAAGCGTCTTGGTTATCACAACCAAAGGTCAAGAAATAAACACACATGAACACACACAGCAAAACTAATGGAAGAACCTCAGATTGGAGGTCATTGAAGAATCGTCGACTCCACCGCCTCTTGGTTCTGTTCTACTACAAAGCTACTTTTTAGAAGAGTGTTGATGATAAAGAAATGCCTTGGTCATTCCTCCTTTTGTCGGGGCTATTTTTTGTGGGTCCACAACACACACCCCATTTTTTTGGTCCTCTGACCATGGGGACCCCCCTTCTTTTTTTTGTCTCTTGGCCTTTTGTCGTGTTAGCCTCTCAAAGAAATCTAGTCAGCCACCACAGATGATTGTTGAAACCAAGTCAGAGGAAGGGAGAACCCTTTTTTGGCCTTTCAGCCCTTTCGGCCTTTTGGAGGACTTAGGTCCTCCAAAATTCCAAAATGACCGAAAGGTCGAAGACCTTACCTTTCAGTGTTTTTGGACTCCAAAAACACTAAAAGGCTGAAGGCTTGGTTCTCCTTCGACATTTTCAGCCTTTCGGGGTTTGAAATTTCTGAAACCGCTGATGTCAGCCTGTGGGTTATAAATAGGAAGCCTTCAATTTCTAAATCACTTCGCATTTTTTGTGCTCCAGCCTGCGATCTTGTCTGCTTCTCCTCACTGACCACTTCCACCTTTAAGCTGCCTGGTTGTCCTCCCTCTGCTCATTCATTCGAGATAGATTCTCCTCGCTCTCCTTCGCTTCATGTTTTCATTCTAGGTCTAGGGTTTTTATGTCTTCGCGCCTAGTGCTTGTCCAGCCTAGGGCACTTCATTTTTATTTTTCTTTGTTGGGCCTTTTTCCCTTCGTTTGTCGACAGGGACATCCCTCCCTGTCGGCCCTAGGGCTTCCTAGTTTCACTTTGGTCTTAGGTTTAGGGTTTTGTGTTTCATTGGTCACGACCCTTGCCACAGGTTTTCAGCCTTCGAAAGGCTAAAAATGGATCTTCTCACCCTCGCTAAGTGTCATTTCAGACTTTTTGGCCTTTCGAACATCCGAAAGGGCCGAAAGACCGAAAGATCTGAAAAGGCCAAAAGTGAAACCTTCGTTCAAACTTTTGTAGGTCTTCATCACTATTGGATGATCGGCATTCCTAAGAAAAAATCTCTTAGTTTCAGACCCCGAAAGTCCCGATAGACATTGTCCTTCCAACGGACCTTTTCGCGCTTTCAAACTTTTTGGCCTCTGAAATAAGTTTCGGTGACTGAAACCCCGAAAGGCCCAAAATTATGAACACTCACACTTAGTTGTTTATTCAGCTCTCTTTACTTTCTTTCATAGTTTAAATCATTTTTTCCTATTCAATAAGCTACTGATATTTGTCTTTTATTACAGGAATGACTGAACCAAAGACAACCTCCCCAATGAAGTATCAATACAAGGGGAATCCCCCTAGTTCAAAGGTGGGAAACAAGCACAGCGAGATAACCGACACCAACATTGGGAATGTGGATTGGAATGAATTCCTGACTCAGTGCTCCCAGCTAGCAAATAGATCTAAGGATTGCACTTCATTGGTCCTATCCGGGCTAGTGAATGTCACCGCACACCTAGTGGTTGTTTCATCTTCGGAATTGATCATCACCCTATCTCATCACTATGATTCACACAAGAGGGTGGTAGTAAACTCAGAGGATGAGGTGGTATTGGACATTAGGCTGGATTTCATTGAGGATGTCTTTCACCTCCATAAAGGCATAGACAAGTTCTATGACTTCTACATTGAAAAGGGGACCAAGTAGTTTGGCAACAGCGAGCAAGCTATACACGAGATGATGAACAAAGAATACCTCAAGCAACCGCTTCCTAAGAACAAATTGGACAAGATAGAATTCTGAAGAGGCTATATGAAGGATGATATCCAGGAAGCTATAACAATGATAAGTCGGGTGTATGGGTTGCTACAATCCACTCAACTAAAGCACTAGATGATCTTGCTAATAGAGAGGATCAAGGAACGCAAGGAAAGATTTGACTGGGGCACTATTATTAGTGACAACTTGGACAAGAAATTGACAGCAGTGAGGCATAACCCCAAGTTTTACATGAGTACTTACGTGGTGTATCTACTAGCTGCACGGGAAGATTATCCGGGCCTCACCAAGAGGGGAAGTCTAAATGAACCAAATGCATGGCCCCATCTTATATATCTGTAGCTAGTAAAAGGAGAAAACATGCCCAAGGATTCCCTGGATTACAGGATAGTCAATGATGCATTCATATTCGCAGTCATCTGATTTATTGAGGGTGACTTTGCTAAAAGGATGTCAGAAGAAGCTGCTGCTAAGGTAAGGGCCATTGGGGCCTATTTTATCCAGTTTAGGACATTCACATACATCAGGATAGCCAGGTCAACCTTACTACCAAAGAAGTTGCCAAGGTACCCATCTGACTAGATAATCACATTGGAGATGGTCAGGCAGCTCGCGGATGCATATGAGCACATAAAGCATAAGAAGAAGCATTGTTGGGACTTTCCCATCTCTTTGGGATAGTATACACTGCAAGACACGAAGGTTTGGAAATCCTTGGCTTTTGAATGGGATGGTTGTCCCTTACAGTTTTACAAGATAGTGCGAGCACGCTTTGATCCCATAGGTACTTACAGCCACATCATCGGCAAATTCTACATACATGAGCCACATCTGGAGTATCACTGGATAAACTGCATAGATGATCATGAGGTTAGGATCTGGGATTATTGTAGAATGAACCTCACTCTGGAAAAATAGGTATTGAAGGTTCCTATTTCCTCAAAGGTCTGGGAATGTGATTTTGAAGAGGTCTAAGAGGACAATTACACCGAAGATAAGGTATACGATCGGCCAATCATGAACGTAGAGGTGGACAAGGATGAAAATGATGACATAGACTTCCGGGCAAGGCATGTGATAAAGATCACCATAGCTTGGATGAAGAAGCCACACAAAATGAGTCCAATCCCAGTAAATACATTGATGGAGCCCTGAAGGAAGGTAGAAAAATAGTGAGGGGAGAAATCAATAGCTCCTAAGTACAAGAAAGCTCCCCCTCAGAAGCCTAGAACCGTGTATGGTCATGAACAACCAGTTGAATATGGCTCTAATCCAAGGCCCAAGAATACTAGAATGACAGGCCAGATTGACCCACCAATGGGGTCATCACAACCCCAATCAAGAGAAGGCCCATCTACCTTTGGCCGATCTTCCCCCACCGCTGAGAAGAAAACCTATAAGAGGAAGAAGAGTTCCAAATCTCCATGGTTAGAAACTATACAAGAAGAGCCTGAGGAAGAGGATGCAGGTGATCCCTTATTCCAGAAGACCAAGTTTCAAAAGAGGAGAGAAAAGGAGACTACTAAGAAACATAAAGAGGATCCCAAAGAATAAGATAATCCTTTGGATGCATTAGTATCAGATGAGTTTATGCTTTCTGATTTTGAAGGACTTGAAGGCTTTTCAAATCATGGCCAATATACACACACTGGGGAACCACCGCTCATACAACCCCAGGTAGCCCTCACTCCACCACCAGTCTAGTTCACCAATCCTTCGGTGAATGTTTTTGTTCAACCAATAATCTCCCATTCTGCTCCAGGGCCTAAAACCCAAGACAGTGGGATACCTCAAAGTTTAGCAACAGACAGTGTAGCTAGAGGGAGTTATGTTTTCACTCCACCACCTCATATACTTACTCCACCAACTTTTCTACCACCTCACATACCTACTTCATCAGTTTCCCTACCAACTCAAACACCTACTCCTACACCAACTCTGCCTCCGTCTACTACCACCATCTCCTCATCTCACAGTCCAATCATACCAACACTTGTTCCCTCAACATCAATCCCTCCAACATGTGCCACTTAGGTTTCTGGAGAAGCCATGAGTGCTAAAGACACACCACCTTTCTAGACCACGCTGGAGGCCATAACTAATCTAAAGTCAAAGGTATCAATTGACACTTCTGATGAAGAAGCCCAGGACAAAGAAGGGGGTAACGTGGTAACTGAACAAGGAGAGGTAGAAGGAGAGAGAGAAGAAGGGGAAATGGATGTAGATACTGGAGGGGAAAGAAAGAAAGAAGGAGGGAATGAATAGGAAAGAGGGAAAGAGAAGGGATCAGAGAAAGAAATAATTCCAGAAGTGCAATGCCTAACTTCAGTCCTCCAGGTTGCACCATATGAAGATGTAACTACATCCGGAAAACCTACTTGGTTTACCAAGGAGATACAACCCTGGAAGAGAACCTACACCAATGAATTAGATGGGGAAGATACAAGTATGACATCTGTGAGACAGGATTTCCACCAGGCAGAAACCAATGCACCTGCAAGGATCATGTCGTATGTAACTCAGGACACCGGGGGTCATTGGAAAGCCAAGATAGCTATCTTTCCCCTGAGCACTGCTCAGACAACAGTCTCATCAGAAGGCTATACATTCAGGGAGGTGGATCTAGGTGAACCTACCAGAGAAGGGAGCAAGACCCTAGCAGCTTTAGGGCTGAAGCATGCTCTGGGGTTCATGAATAAAGATGAAGAAACCATCAAAGCTTTAACAGACCAAAATGAAGCATTAAAAGGGCTCATCCAAAAGATGGTGGGTCCTATTGACCCAAATTTTTTAGAGGCTTCATTACAAGGCATGCTTGATAAAAGGGATACACCAGATTTGCCAGCAGGATTGACTCCCTCTTTCATCTAGGCGAGCGCCGATTGGATAAATGACTTCAAACAGTTCAGAGAGAAGGCAATTCCATCGATATTTAGGCCATACCGGACCATATTGGCTGAAGTTAATTCACTCATTGACCTGGTGGAAGATGATGGGGGTATGGATGTAGAGGTGGTTAAGTGGCAAGCAGCTCTCCAAGACTTGGAGATAATTCAAAAGCAACATTTGCAAATTTTGGTGAATGTCTATGAGGGCAAAGAATTGGACAAATTTGAGACTTGGACTGAACAAATGACCAAAATAATTAAGGCCTACAAGAAACACCAGGCCCTTATAGATGAAAAGTGGGAGGAGGTAATAAAATGTATCGAATATATAGATACCTTCTTCACAGGGGTCAGCCTCAACGTCTATCGGGATGAGAACAAACAGGCTCTACGTCCTTCCAAAGAGGTGGTCCAATAGTTCAAGGACTTTCTGGCTAGAGTTAGTACCAAGGAGGCCCTACAACAACTATTTTACATGAAAGAAGAAATACAAAGAATTTTATAGCATGAAGAAGAGATCGTGTTCTTCGCTTCTGAATTGACTATCTTCAGAAAGAAGCAAGAGCGAAGGGTCACTAAGATAAGAAGAAAAGAGATCAATTTTGAAGAAGTCCAGGAGATAGTGTAGAGGCTCCTGGAAGCTCACCCAAAGGTCTTCACTAGATAAAGCTCCAAGGTTTAATTATCGGGTAGACGGGGCAAGATTTTCAACACTTGGCCAAAATTCTTCCAAGCAAGATTTTTTGACCTTTTTGGCCTCTGACATTTCGACATTTCGTCCCCGAAATCAAGTACATTTTTTCATCCTTTTGGCCTTTGAATATTTTGTCCTTTCGGCCTCTTCAGACTTTTTCGGCCTTTTGGCCCACGACAAGCCTGAAGTTTTAGGACCTCCAAGTCTGCAAATTTTGAGAAGCACCTAGGAAATTTTAAAAGCATTAAAGTTTTGGGGTAGAGGATGGGGTCCAAAAAACTGGGGTTTTCCAGCGAGGTCACTTTTTCCAAATACCAGTTAGACTCCAGACAGATTAATGGACAACTTGAGTTCATTTTGGGAAGACTAAAGGTTTCCTATCAGTCCCCACTGCCAGAGACAGTTCTAGATGAAGAATCCAAGGACCACCAGAATCAAGAAGAAGACTCCCAGTTCACAAAAGGAACTCACCTCCTTTTTCTCTCTCTTCTTTGGCAGATTTTTCCCTCTTTGCATGAGCAAATGGATTGTAAATGGATTTAAGAATCCATGCAAGTTATATAGTATCAGTTAGCAATAGTTTCCCTTCAGTAAAGTTTTAGTTTTAACCTTTGTTCTCTAGCTTAAACTCTCTGATGCCCTAACTCCGAAAATCAGAGTTGTAGATCAAAATCCTATATGTTGTAATCCAAAAGCAATGTTAAAGGGCCGACTTCTTAATACAATAAAGATCTACATTGGGTGCTTCATTCGTGGTGTGTGAATTACTGCTATCTATGTAAATCTATTGAATGTATGATTGCATTATTCTTTACTTTCAGAGAGCCCTTTATGTTATTGTGTTTCGAATTCGTGCTACTTTTAGTTGGAGTTTCTTGTTGTTTATCTACCTTGTTGTGACGAATGCATGGAAGAGATCATCTTTGGGCTTAATGATAAATCTATCTTGTGTGTGCGCACATCTTGGTGGAATCACGATTTGATATATTTTAAATATCTTGCATGAGTAAATACGTCTTCTCTCCAAACGCTTTGCATCTGTGAAGTAGTGAATTGTGACTTGGTCTGATTTATGCTTCGTGGGTTGTTCCAAATCTCTCCAGCATTCAATTCGCAAGGAAGGGTTTATAGTGGTTTATGTCCTTAGGATTCCACCTTTTTTACAATTCACTATATTTCTTGTTACCCTCATCTCTTTAAATTTTGTTTTAAATTCTGAAAACCGCTATCTCAAAAAAATATAAAGTTGCATGTTATTTACCATACCCATACTTGTTAAAATGGAAAATACCAAAAAAAGAGAACTAACAATATTTTACAGTTTGTTGTCTTGAACATACCAGCAAAGGCCTCCTTGTGAAAAATCACATTTATCTTCAACTGAGTAACCAAGCAGGTTGTGACCCGACCCCGGAGAACCTTGGGAATAACTCAGTTATTCTTTCAAAAGAGGAAATCGAATCTTGAGATCCTAGCAAGTTGGCTTGTGTTAAAACAACGCTCAACAATTACCATGAATAACTTTAAAGATCCACTTGCAGGGATGAGTAATGCCCTACATTTTGAAATCTTTTAAATCCAGCTCCCTCTAATTTTTTTGGATGGAAATACCAAGCCCACGATACAATGTGTTTTTTTAATGCCTTTACCATTTTACCATAGGAAATCTCTTAAGATATTTTGCAAAATGTTAAATTGAAAATTAGTAAAGAGGTAAGATGAGGAATAATAAACGACATGAGATGTGATAAATTTCTACATCACTTGTATTCTAGCTTCCAGGGAAAGAAGATGTGTTTGTCACTTTACATGTTTTTTTCTACTTACTTGAACACCTACTCCACATATCTTTTAGAGAAGGCAAGACTAAATATGGAATGTCAAGATATCTAACCAATTTATATGGCCTTAACCAACCTTTTCTTTTGTTAGCTATCCATTTAGGAAGTTCCAAGGACCATCTAGTAATAGGAGATTAGCGTGGATAAATTTTTGACCCAGGAGCGTCAAAGAGATTTTCAATCTTTTTCGGTGTATTAACAAAATTATTCTCATAAAGCTCAATAAAAAGTGCATTATCATTAAAAAAAACTAGGAATTCAAGAGATTCTCATGGCCAAGAAGCCATATACCATATATTGGATGGGAGATTCAATATGTCCTAAGTATTATTAATCCATATTGATTTGAAGGTTGTCATTAGTATTCAAATTACACATTTGATAACCGAGTCAAAGATAGTCTAGTCGGTAATGATCATCGAGTGCAGAGTTAACCAAATATAGTGATCAACAAGCACCGAGAGACAATATTCACCGAGTGAACTAGCAATTACATAAAATTTTGTAAAGGCACATTATTCTAGGTAACAACTTTTTGTCAAGCTGGATAAATGATTACCAAGATCGAGGAGGACATTAATTGTGGATGTAATCATTAATTGGTTATGTTTCATATGTATAGATGATCAAGGTAAATTGTGTAAACCATTGATCTTAGGTTTTCTAAGATATTTGAAAACCCTAATTAGGTTAAAAAATTTGATATATGAATGTCAAGATGTAATAATCGAAGTATGATCAACTAACTGTCACACTAAGGACATCTAAAGGGGAGACAAGGGTTTTAGAACAAGGATTTCATTGAAGCATTCAGTTTATTCAGAATAGACACAAGGCTATCGTATAGTACATAAGGTATTATCAATCACAGAAAGGTGATAAACTTATTGCACTTAAAGGATTTGATACCATAAATATTGATATTGTATTATTCAGGTCACAATTTCTTGTTACTCTCTACTAATTGTAACATATTCAAAATATCCTAACAGAGTAGACTTAACCGTCTTTGTTTAAATATCCTAACTCAGTGTAAACATACATTGTGTTGAAAAATCCTTTCACAAGGTAGATCTAACAAATCTTATTGTTACTCCTAACATGGTAAGATCACTAGAAGTGATCAATCTTTGTAAGCTCTAACAGGCTACTTTATTACTGCATTAGTGAAGCTTTGTGGGTTCCATCCCCACCGCAATTTTTACCTTCTAAAAAGGGTTTCTATGATACCAAAATACATGTATTATGTGTATTTTATTTTCATGATTATTTTATTGTTTTGATTACATGCATTTACATTTCTTCAATGGTATTTCATGTATGTTGAAAGAAAGCTACTTAGTCGATTAAAATAGTTTATGTTTTCAAGGATTTGTTTTGAAAAGTTTTAAGGGTACTGATTCACCCCTCCCCTCTCAGTACACACCTTTTTTTCATTCCAACAATTGGTATTAGAGCTATTTCTCTTATTTAGGAATTTTAATCACTGAAGATAAAAGATCTTGCAATGGAAAGGTATACGCTTGACAAAACTATTAAGAATAAAAAAGTGCAGTTGCAGATCTACATTGAACAATACAAAGACGCCAAAGAGAAACTGAAAGAGTTACTAGTTAAGAGAAAAGATATGGAATCTTGTTGTAATGAAACTGATTATCATGAAGAAGAGATACATGACCCATTTGATACATCTGGATGAATCTGGTAGCATATCTGATGCATCTGAAGGAATTGTATCAAAGCTATCTGAAAGCAATCAAAAACTTACTGAACAAGTGAAAGAACTACAGATCAGTCAAGATACACAAATGGTTAGAATGGTTGAAGTCATAAATGATGCAAATAAATCTGAACAAGAAAGAAAAATGGTTGTTGATGACTGGAGACAAATGACTGAAAAGCTACAAGAGAAAGAGACTGAAATACTGAGTCTTACCAAACATTACTTTGAGATCACCAATCAGATGGTTACTATAAGTCATGAGGCCAACTGAGTGAATATTGAACTTGCTATAAAATTGGAAGATATTGGTGAAATAAGAGAGAAAAAAAAATGAAAAAATGAGAAATGAAGTGAAGATTCAAAAACAACATAATGAGATGATTAAGAGAGCTGAAGATAATACTAAAAGGATGGATGAATTTCTGAATAGTCAAAGAAGACTTAGCAACAATACTAGTTTAGGGTATACCAAGCATGGAGAATCATCAAATCAAGATGAACAGAGGAATTTCTATGCAAATCCAAAGACTAACAAGCCATCATGCTATCATTGTGGAAAACCTGGCCAGACATCAAATGTTTGAAAAAGCAAAGCTAGAGGTATTCCCAAATCCACTTCTAAATTCAATGGCAATTGTTATAATTGTAACAAGCATGGACATCAAGATCATGAATGTAGATCTAAGTTAAATAAACCATAGAAGAAACCCTACATGGAAAAGTATTGTCATACTTTCAACATGCTTGGTCACACATCACAAGAATGCAGGACTAATATGAAGCAAATCTGGAAACCTAAAGGACAGGAAAATGCATATCAACCGAGAAGACAAGGTAATGTACATACTTAGGATTATAACAATTGGGTAAATTTCACAGCATGTGGTAGGTATGGACATATTTCAGCTAACTATATGATAAAGTGGAGAGGAAAATCTAGAAGCTGGACAAATTCTAGAATGGAATGTTTGCACTGTAATAAGGTTGGTCACTTAAGTAAAGATTGTAGAGACCGAATAACAAAAATAAGTACTTTTGGAAATGGAAACACAATTGAAGAAATCAAGAGGATAAGGAATAAAATATGGAGGAAAGCATCCAATGACAATTTTGGACCAAGCACAACAGTCGGTGACACCTCATCCAATGGATTAGGTGATTCCACCACCTCCACCTAAGAAATGCAAGTAAGTAGGGAACTACAGTTTGAAAAGTTATATCTTACATCAATTCTTTATATTCATTGAGTGAATGCCAAATTAGCATGAATTAAGATGCATTATGGTATTATATTTTTGTTAACGTGAAACTAGTTTAGTCGGTTAATCTGTACCAAGCAAGAGATTCCAGTCGGTGAACATGTGAGAGACAACCAAGTTGATTAAGTCAACTGAGCATTTGTAGTACTCACCAAGCTAAAGTATCTTTGGTATTAATTGAGTGATTTTTTTGATGACCGAGTGGTTGGTGATAAGCATTTATTACACTGATTAAAGTATTTTGTATAAATTTACTAGAAGTGAACTCATTTATTCACACAATGATCAAAGAGTGAAGCAGAGCGATCAAGAGCAAAATTATAGCAGAGCATTTTGCACATTTCACAGAGATTCAAGCATATTTTGAGCAATTGTCGAGTATATCAAGTAAGTATTTGCACTTACTAAGCTGTCTGTAGAATCCATTGGAATCCCTAATTTTGGAAAACATGATGGTGTCTTCATCTCGAACCATGAAAGGCAAGAGAGACAAAATCAAGAATTCAACATGCACTGAACTGAACTACAAATTTCATTCAGAGGTTGATGCACAACCCAATGACAAAGTCACATTCTTCATGATCCCACCTAGGGTTCTACTGGTTGAAGATGTGAGAGCCTATATACATTGCAAAATAAATGAGATAGGTGATTTTGAGCTTATTTAGACATATCAGGAGCTTAGCACTAATGGGAAACTCAAGGATGATCACAAGCATCTAGAGGTGAAAGGGTTAACCAATTCCCTACTATTCATGAAAGAGTTTAAAATAGAATGGATTCATATTGTACTAAGTCAAGTACATGATGGTAAGTTATGGCTAGATGAACCAATGAAGATCACAAAGGACATGATACATGCAGTCACAAGGTATCCAACAACTGATAAAGCAAAATCCCTAAGGCACCAGGCCAAAACTGAGATTAAAAAACAAAAAAGAGCCAAGTGGGATGGTAGAGGTCTAAGGATCAATACTATTAGTGATGCTGAATTAAGATTTGGAGCCTATGTCATTGCATGCAAGATCTTTCAATCCAGCAGACCCAACAATGTCGCATGTGGTGCAGTCAACATTGTGTATTAAATTGTGAAGAAGGGTTTGCAAATCGACCTAGCCAAGTTATTGTTGAGGCAATTGGAAGAGAACATGAGAATAATCAAGTCAGCATGTTCAAACACATGCAAGTTTGGTTCTTTACTAGTATGCACATTTTTCTATTTGCAAAATTTATTTCACTCTGTTGGTAATGTCACTTGGGATATCAACCGACCAATCACTATGCAAGTCAGTGAATTCATTAAGAATCTAGGAGCAAACGTTGAACCTATTATAGAAGAATATTTCAATAATTTCAAAGAAATAATGGAGAAAGGAACAAGGATGCCAATCCAATTGGTAGAAAAATATAAAGAAGATATATGTTTTGTGGTAGACACTGATACCACACTTATCAAAGTAGTAGAGCCAAGAACAACATGGATACCCCCAATGGACTATGAAATTAATATAGATTTAGCTTCAAAAGCAATATAAGCACTACTCAACGAGCCTGTAGACAAATCTGCCATGAGATTTGGCACTTATGATGAAGCTAAAATGAGGATAAAGATTGGAATTCAAGAAGAGAAGATGGGAAGAAAGAAGACCAAAATAGTAAAGACTTTGAAAAGAAAATTTGTTGTAACTAATAATGAACTTGATAAATCAGTAGATGATATCAAGGAGTAGACTCCAGTCGGTGAAGGAGAAGATAAATATGTCAAGGCCATATAATATGATGAGATACAAGAAGAGTCACCTAAGGATAAGAAGGGCAAAGGCACAATGGCAGAGATTTCAACTAGAGCAAGAAACATAACGGTGACAGCAAATTTGACACCTTTGAAGAAAGGAGTTGCTAAAACAACTAGAGCTTCACCAAAATATACCTATCAAAAGAGGAAGCATAGGGCCACAATAGAGACCCCAACACTGAGATGAAGGAAAATGTATGTTAGAGGAAAAGATGACATGGATGAATTTGATGAAGAAAATACTGATCAATTCAAAGTTGTAAAGAATAAGATTCCCTAAACTGTTGATGACATAGTTGAAGCAATAAAGTCAACTGGAAGGTTGAGTCATCCAAAGCTACACAAATATGAAAGCCTGAGCACCGAGGATCGGGACAAGTTAGAAGAAGCAATCATATGCATGATGATAACCTATAGAAGAGTACTTGTATAATTAGCTACATATATACCTCAGGAACTCTATGATAAAGTATCAACAAGATGGAAATATGCACTGTCAATAGAGAAACAAATGAGAGAGGCATCACTCTCTATACTTAAGGTTGAATACACATCTTCTCAAATTGATGAAGCCATGAAGACATATGCAAATAATTTTTCATTGCAATACAGGGCATTCAAAATTATTCAATGAAAGCTAAAAGAAGTTGATAAAGAAAGCACTATGATATGGCATAATCTCCTAATTCATACTGAGTAGAAAGAGGCTATATCATTTACAGTCGACACTGAGGTAAATTGACCGAGTCTCGAGCCTATCAATGTGAAAGACACAGAGAAACCTGAGGAGGAAACACAAGCAGTAGACCTTACTACTGATGCTGCAAATGTCATGGATAGAATTCCTGAACTGTTAACTAATCTTGGACATGCAGACATCATAATAGATGATATAACCAAAGGTGACCCAGGTGAAAAAGCAAAGGAAGATGAAGTATTAACTGGTGCTACCGAGAACCTCAAAGAAAAAGAATCAACCGAGATAGCCTGAGATATGGTACCAGGTAATCTGCCTATTTTGGTCCAAGCAATTGATATTGTAAATGAAGAAAAATAGGGAACCAAGACACCTGAGTAGGTCACAGATACACATGAAGAGAGGGGTGATAAAATTGGTAAGGAGACTGATCACAGTGGAGCTACTACATAGGGTGATGCACCAAAAGAAACCACTGATGTGATAGATAAGGGTGAAGGTAATACAAAGAAAATGGTAGAAACTTCTACAACTGATCCCAGGTTAGTAACCAAGCCACCTACACAAGTCATCACACTCACCGAGCCACCAAATCCAAATATTGAGCACAATGCTCAACTCCTACTAACACAATCTCCTACCTCCAGTGTACATGAAAAGAAGAAGAAAAAGAAGAAAGGGAGAAAGGGTCCAGTCACACTTGATGAGATAATTGACATACTTGAATGTGACCTGAGGACACTTGATCCTAAATCCATAAGAAAATATAGAGAGATTTGCACCCAAAAAGTAGCTCAAGAAAAGTTGAGGTTAGAACACAAGAATGCACAGGTGCTAGAAGCCACCAAGGAGATATTGATGCAGTTTTTTCCCCATGTGAACATAGATGAATCCACCCCAATCATTGATCAAATTACACTGCTCACCAAGGCAATAAATGGTCCAGAGATTGATTTTGATCAGATGATAGAAGAACGAGCCAAGCAAAAGATTCAGTACAAGATTACTAAAAAGATCCACCAGGAAGTGGCAGTAAACAAGGTAAAACATTCTGATATTGTAACGACACTAGAAAGTATTATTTCTCAGGTACTTACAATTCTTCAAAAATTGTGCATTCTAGATCACTTCACTACCAAGATTAGTGAAAAGATACAGAAATTAGATAATTATCTAAAGGATAGTGTTAGTCATCTTACAACCGAGCAAGATGCATTTCAAATGCATTACTCTAAAGTTATACACACCCAGTGGTTGAGACTTGAATTAAAGAAGGACAAAAATAGGATAAGAGAAGAGGTAATCGAGCTTCAGGTTGTGTTACTACCACATGTAACATTGATGCAAAAGCATGTGATAGTGGAAAATTATTTGATTACCACCCCTGAGATACTAATGCCAAAGGGGGAGAATGTTACTCCATATTAGTTTGAAGGTTGTCATTAGTATTCAAATTGCACAATCGATAACTGAGTCAAAGACAGTCTAGTCAGTAATGATCACCGAGCACAGAGTTAACCAAATACAGTGATCATTGAGCAACATACACTAAGAAACATATACCAAGCATTGAAAGACAGTATTCAATGAGTGAACCAACAATTACATAAAAAAATTTAATAGCACATTATTCTAGGTAACAAATTTTTCCCGCGCTGGATAACTGATTACCAAGATCAAGGAGGACATTAATTGTGAATGTAATCATTAATTAGTTATGTTTCATATCTATAGATGATCAATGTAACAATTTTAAATCATTGATCTTAGGTTTTCTAAGATATTGTAAAACCCTAATTAGGTCAAACAGTTTGATATATGAATGTCAAGATGTAATTATCAAAGTATGATCAAGTAGCCACTGCACTAAGGACATCTAAAGGGGAGACAGGGGTTTTAGCACAAAGATTTCATTGAAGAATTAAATTTATACATAATAGACGCAAGGCTACCATATAGTACAGAAGGTATTATAAATCACAAGGTGATAAGCTTATTGCACTTAAAGGATCTGATATCAGCAATATTGAGATTGTATTATTTAGGTCACAATTTCTTGTTAATCTCTAACAATTGTAATAGATTCAAAATCTCCTAACAGAGTATACTTAACCATCTTTGTTTAAATCTCCTAACTGATTGTACACATACATTACATTGAAAAATCCTTTCATAAGGTAGATCTAACAAATCTTATTGTTACTCCTAACAGGGTAAGATCACCATAAGTGATCAATCTTTGTAAGCTCTAACAGGCTACTTTATTACTGCATTATTAAGCTTTGTGGGTTCCATCCCCACTACATTTTTTACCTTCTAACAAGGGTTTATACGATACCAAAATACATGTGTTATGTGTATTTGAGTTTCATGAATGTTTTATTGTTTTTATTACATGCATTTACATTTTTGCAATGGTATTTCATGTATGGTAAAAGCAAGCTACTCAGTCGATTAAAATAGTTTATGTTTTCAAGGATTTGTTTTGAAAAGTTTTAAGGGTACTGATTCACCCCTCCCCTCTCAGTACACACTTTAATTTCATTCTAATAAGTATATAGTGAATAACATCAACAACTATAACAAACAAGGCAGGGGCAATACAAAAACCTTGCATTATGGATCTTTGATGGGTAATAGGTTTAGAGAGATCACCCTTAATGTCAATAATTGTGGAAGGGTCTTTAAAGAGGATACTAACACATTTACATATTTTATGAGGAAAATGAACATCTTAGCACATCTAACAGAAAAGGCTATTATATTCTATGATAAGATTTTTAAAAATCTAAAAGGATCATGTAAACATTATGTCCATCTTGTTTTTCATAATGTGTTCCTTCCCAACTTATAATGAGGCTCTCTAAAATATATCTCCCCTTGATAAATCCAATTGGAGTGATTGAAACCACTTTACCTAGGATCTTTGTCAACCTTCTTGCAAGGGTTTTGGCCAGGATTTTATAAGATAGATTTACAATGTAATAGGTCTCCAGTTTTTTATAAGGGTTTTACCTCCCTCCTTAGGGATTATTTTGATTACACCTCTATTTATATCTAACCCCAAATGATTATTAAGAAATGTTCCATTGTAGAGCTCAATAAGCTCTAACACAATCCAATCAATATTTTTCTTATAAAACTCTGTAGCTAAACTATTGAACCCAAATATTTTTCTTATAAAACTTTGTAGCTAAACTATTGAACCCAAAGATTTCCCATTGACTAGAGATTTACTTGTGTTATCTATCTTGGTAATTATAAATCTTTATCAAAAATCTATAAATAATCTCTACTAGGCTTCTTAAGGATTATTTTTAGGCATACTTTTCTTGCCTCACTTTTAGTATTTAGCTCGGGAGCGAGAAGATTATGAAAAAATACCTTTTTAAAGAATTGAGGATAATTAGAAATTTCCTCATTGTTCATAACAGGTCTTATTAGTTCTCTATCGTGCTTATGGTTGATAAGGCTAAAAAATTACTTGGAACCTCTATCTCCTTCATGTATCCAATTCATTCTAGCTATGACCTTCTATCCTTGGAATTTTGAATTTTGAATTTTCCTGAGCAGGGATCTAGTTCAAACAAGCTTGGTTTCCAACTTCCTATATAGAAAAAAATCTTGTAGTTGGCTTTCCAATAACAAGATCTTTTTATGTAACATTATCTAGTTTGTTCCTATCTAAATATTTCTTTTTACTAACTATTTGATATATACTTTTTCACCCCTCCACAAATACTTACAACATAGTTTTATTCTTATTGAGGGCCTTTGAAATAGTAGTGACAATCCTTCTACCACCTGTATACACTTAAAAATGGTCAATAGAAAACATTAATTAAATTCAATCCATTTGGATTAATTAAATCAAAATTCATCAACTATGTAATTGAATTAATATTTGATCATATAATTTATCTAAATAATTAATTAAATCCAACTCATTCACCTATCACACATGACTAATTTATTTAATTATTTTGAATTGATTCCCTCCTAAAATATCTCACCTACCACTAAATGATAAAATCAAATCAACCAATGGGAAACAAGGAACAATTTCGCATGGATTACTATCTTGACCATTCATCTTGGAAACATTATCACCCATAACTCAAACTCTACTTCAATCATGGTTAATAAAACTCACCCCCAACACCATGATAAATCCTATAAATACTATGCATTCTTATAGAAAAAGGTTCCATTATCATTCAAGCATTGTTATCATATTCATTTTAGCATTAATGCTAGCATATAATCAACATTTTGAGCATAGTTATAATGGATAATTTTCATTGCATAGTAGTGTTCTTCATCATTTAGATCAAATTTGCACCCATCATAGCATTATATCCATATCATATCATACAATTCTCATTTTCTAAGTTGTCACCTATGAAACAAATTGCAACTGGGAGCTAAAATAGGTCCTTAGGAATATAGAGTGATGGGATGCTCTTGAGTCTTTCAATTCAATGTTTTAATTAGCTTCATATCTTAATGATTTGATTTTCTCATTCTAATGTCTCATTTAGGTTTGTGACTCATAAAATTACACACATATATTGGTGCCCACCATGGGGCTCACACCTCACTTACTAATCAATTTTGTTGAGCTTTTTCTTACAAATTTTTGCTTTCAGGTCACAAAATCAAGCAAGTTGTCGCATTTGAATAGAAGTTCATCACCTTTACAACAAATAAAATTGGCTTTGAATTGAAGAGAAACACATTTGATTTGAATAACATCAATTTTGATCCAAAGAATCTCGCTTTTGCATGTTACTTTATCGTCTTCATTCTATGTTCTGTCGCTTTTTAAAAAGTGCAGCTATTGATTATTGTTTTTACATTTTTGTTTCCAAAATTTTGACAGGATTGAATAAGTGTCACTTTTCGATCAAATAACATAATATTTGATTCTTCAATAGTCACTTTTAACTTGAATAACATCACATTTAATGCAAAGAATTTCACATTTAACCTTTGTTATATCATTTTTAACTCTTATTTGAATTTTGAAGATTTAAGAGATAAAAGTCTGATTTAAATGAGTTGTAGTTGTCTAGGGTTGGAAAATTAAATAAAGTTATTCACACAAAACTAGGTTTTTATAATGGGAAAGCTTATGAACATGCACATGCTAATTCTTATAGGTTTGAATGGGATAATGACATGATTAGAATTAAAGAGGAGTCTAAATTTTATGACCATTATTCATCTATTATTAACATGTGTATCATCCTAAAAAGTAAGCACCTGACTTGCGATCATTTTGGGTCCATTTTGTGCCTACTTTAGTATGTTTCCTATGGTAGGACCTTATATTGTTCTTAAATGCATACCTAATTCAAATATGGGTCCTCTCTTCCTTCAATATTTCTTGAAATTGAAGTTGTCTCTTACTTCTATGAATGATTTCCTATTTTCCATGTAATCCCATAATTCATTTCCTCACCTAGGACCCATGCATTTATTTTCAGATTTTGAGATATGTTCTGATTTCCTGGCAACCTGCATTTTCTCCCTCCATTCTTTTTCAGCTTCACTGCCATCCTGACAAAATTTGAGCTTGATTTTCCTAGGGAAAGTTGACTTATTGACTTGTCCCTGGGTACAAGTCTACCTGTCCACTTGTTCCTAGGTTTTGGGCCCAAATTTGGCCAAGGGCTCGATGCCAGGGTTTTCCTCTAAAGTTTAGATTTGTGGTCGACCTGGACTTAATATGAAGGTCATATCTCCTCATTTTGAGATCCATCTATCTATTCATTATTGAGAATCCACTATTGTGCAAGCAATCCATCATTCATATGCAAGGGCAAGTTATCATTGTGAAGGCATTCAAGCAATCAAGCATTCAAGTGAAAGGAAGCCATCGATAGTCATTCAAGTATTCAAGTCTTCATTCGTATCATGAAATCAAGGTTTTTCCTTCCATATATCTAACTTATTTCCCCCATTAGAGGCTAATAAAAGGAGTGTGTTATCGAGGAAGGAGATCTACATTCATCCATCAAGCCTTCTTCTTCTTTCTCTTTCTCCCATCAAACATTATGGTGAATTACAACATATCCTACATAAGGTTTTGTCTTACATGATTTCCTTTTGGTTTTTTTGTTGATTCAAACCCATTGCATCGACATACTTGATCACATTTAATCAGGTATTTGCATCTACATGGTATTATATACTTCATTGTATAGATCTAATGTCTGCTACATGACAGTGCTCTTTTCCTTTATTTCATTTCATTTCAAGGTTTATTCTTATGCAATGGTTTGACTTAGGTAAAAACTTCCCCCTTAACCTTCTTTACCTTATTTTTAATTTAGGAACATGTGGAAGAGTTGCAGATCTGGATCTAGAAGGTACATGCATAATTGCAGGTCCTCATAAAATTTCATCAAATTTAGAGTTGTTAGGAACAACTCAAATTATTGAATTGTCCTTGGAAAACCAACTTGTCCCTCCACTTTTTGGTTGAAATTTGCACAAGAGACAACTACAGGTCTTAGGTTATTAGATCAAGAGTTACAGTATATTCTAACATTCCAATGACAGTAAAATCTAGCCGCAAAGTACCATTTCCTATATCTCATTTTCAGGTGCATTTTCTCTTACCCCTCTTCCCTTGTACTTACTTTCATATATCATATTTACTTAATCCTTTCCATTTTACATATTATCAATATTATTTTATATCTATCCAGGAATTTAAAAAACCCTATATTGTGAAGATCTCGCATTGGCAACCTTACTCTCTTGGTTGTGCCAGTCAAATTTACTTTGTGATGGATTTGAATTCCCACATATACCAGATCTTGGTGAGTGATCTACATCTTATTATTTCTCGCCATTTTCTTAGATACATTTTGGTAAAGCTTACGCATAACATTGCTATTCTGATTTGGTGTCTAGATCTTACCTTTATCACATTCCTATTTTTAGATTTAGTTGTGTGTTTCTTAGAATATCAATACCTCTAAATTGGATTGGTGTGTAATAACCTATGCCATTACATTCCTTCTTACTTGTTTTTATCAAACGTATGGAGTGAATCATGGTTTCTTGCATTTTATTTTATTTTATTTGTATTCCTTCATGGTATTCTTACATATAACATTATGAGATAAACAAACATTTCTATGGTTTAAAACAATCTCCTAGAGAATGGTATTCTAAAATTAATGCTTTCTAATATAATTCTCAGGAGATTGTTTTAAATAGAATACATTAATTTCTAATATAATTCTCAGGAGATTGTAATTTTTAATGTTGTAGAATACCATTCTCTAGGAGATTGTTTTAAACCATAGATAGTTTTCTTAACATTACAACACTTGAAATTTTTTGGATCTATTGCTTATGTTCACACACCTAAACAAAAAAAGCATAAACTTGATTCTAAATCTTTCTCCTTTACTTTTGTTGGGTATGATGAATCTACTAAAGGTTATAGATTTTATGATCCTACTACTAACAAGGTACATATTGCAAGAGATGTTGTAATTGCAGAAAATGAAGTTCATGATTGTTCCAAGGTCAAAGATGATGAATTTAAAGGGGGTATTATTGATCTCTTGGAGGACCAACCTCCTATTCTAAACCCTACTCCTAAGGCATCTATTTCTATTCCTATTAGTATTAGTATTAAAAAATATGATGATGATGATGATGATAATAATGATGATGGTAAGAATATTTCCACTCCTCTTCGTGATAATTTTGCTCATGATAGTAATAATATTGTTCGTGATGATAATGATGATTTTACTCCTCATAGTGATGATGAAAATGATGAATTTACTCCTCATAGTGATATTTCCATTACTTCTAAGAGAAATCCTAAATGGTTTAAAGATTTACTTAATGAAGGTGATGATTATATTACTAGAA